>LGRX02034692.1:0-23952 GCA_001247695.2 Cymbomonas tetramitiformis
TTGAATATTCATTGTAATATGAGTTAGCATGCGAGGTTGCAAAGGCATCGGGACAGAATATACGAGACTGTCCTATGCCTTTGCCTTTGGGTTTGGGTTCGAACGTACCCAAACCCAAAGATGGCAAACAGCCGAGGGCTTCCCGTGCGTCCTAACGCACGAAACTTGGCACGAATACTACCATGGTATATATATTTAAGTTACCAGAAGCTCAAGGCTTCAAGTTACTTGTGCGCGAAACGCGCAATTTATTTCTAAGGCAGATGTTTTGGGTTTGGGTTCGAACGTGACACCCAAACCCAAAGATGCCAAACAGCCGAGGGCTTCCCGTGCGTCCTAACGCACGAAACTTGGCACGAATACTACCACGAACACTACCATGGTACATATCTTTAAGTTACCAGAAGCTCAAGGCTTCAAGTTACTTGTGCGCGAAACGCGCAATTTATTTCTAAGGCAGATGTTTTGGGTTTGGGTTCGAACGTGACACCCAAACCCAAAGATGCCAAACAGCCGAGGGCTTCCCGTGCGTCCTAACGCACGAAACTTGGCACGAATACTACCACGGTACATATATTTAAGTTACCAGAAGCTCAAGGCTTCGAGTTACTTGTGCGCGAAACGCGCAATTTATTTCTAAGGCAGATGTTTTGGGTTTGGGTTCGAACGTGACACCCAAACCCAAAGATGCCAAACAGCCGAGGGCTTCCCGTGCGTCCTAACGCACGAAACTTGGCACGAGTACTACCATGGTACATATCTTTCAGTAACTTGAAGCTCAAGGCTTCAAGTTACTTGTGCGCGAAACGCGCAATTTATTTCTAAGGCAGATTTTGGGTTTGGGTTCGAACGTGACACCCAAACCCAAAGATGCCAAACAGCCGAGGGCTTCCCGTGCGTCCTAGAGCACGAAACTTGGCACACATACTGCCAAGATACATATCTTTCAGTAACTTGAAGCTCAAGGCTTCAAGTTACTTACTTTTTTTCAAGCAGAACACGCCGTGAGTGTCTATTGTGGCAAAGATGGCAAATAATAAAAGTCATTATGCGTTATTCACGGCCGTGACTTTTAGATTCACGGCCGTGAATCTTTCCGAATGGAACCAAAAACCGTTCGATTTTAATCGAACGGTTTTTGGTTCCATTCGGACATATGGACATCACGGCAAGACAACCCTTCAGTGTAATATTTCGCATGGCATGGCGATAGCTCAACAGGTACAGTACAGCGTCATGGATGCATGCACCGGTCATAGCCGGATGACATAAAGAAAACTTATTCTAAATTAACGATGAAAATGGGTTATTCTAAAATTACGAAAAAATATTCTAAATTAAATAGCCTACCGGCTTAAAGTGCAGGCTGTGGTGAACATGTGGGTATAAGGATGGGTGTAGGGGGCTTAGTGAGCTCCCAGGGGGGTCCATTTCAGGAGCAAAAATGAGTGTTTCAGGGTCAACTTTAATGTGTTGGGGTCAAAATTGATGGGATCGCGGGGGGCGGGTGTGGACACGTGCAGTTGTAATGGAGGCGCCAGATTTGTTGACATTAGGAAACCGGCGCATCTTCAACAATGACAGCTTCCGCGGAGATCAACTGAGAATTTGTCAGACAGTTTTAGATGATAAAGAACTATTTGTTGTGCAACACACTGGGTTTGGAAAGAGTTTGACATACCAGCTTCCTGCCGTCGTATCCCGAGGAGTCACGGTTGTGATTTCACCGTTGGTGTCGCTGATGCATGATCAAGTCCAAGCTCTAAAGGCCAAAAACATTTCGGCTCTGCAATATACGAGTGATATGTCGGATGCTGATAGATTTTGTGCGATAGATGTGATACGTAGATCACGGATCCAGTTATTGTACGTCGCTCCTGAAGCATTGATGGGAGAAGGCCACTTGCAGAAGGCACTTGCCGAATTGTGGCATAATAGTTTATTGCGGCGCTTTGTGGTGGACGAGGCTCACTGTTGTAGTGAATTTGGACACGATTTTCGGCCAGCGTATAGCCGTTTAGGTGAATTAAAGGATGCATTTCCCGGTGTTCTCTTCACGGCAATCACAGGAACCGCGACAGAAAGGACAAAAACGGACATCAAAAAGATTTTGCGAAGGAGGCACGGAGGCGCAAATTGGTCGAAATAGAACAGTTTTCTCAAAATGTGAAGCAAATATGCAGACATCGCTTACTTATGGAGCATTTCGCGGAGGAAGGTGACACAAAGTTGTGTAACAGTATGTGCGATGCTTGCTGTGAATCAAGATCCTCAGCCCCCCAAAAATCAACGAGGCCACGGCGAGCGAGCGCGGGAATCGCTGGGAAGAGAGCTGCTTCCTCACCTCCACGGGCAGATGCTCGTCGAAGGCGGAAACCCGCCCCTGCCGCTTAAGATAAAGAGACATCGGCTCCTTGTGTCATTGTGTTATGCTCCGATAAAGACTGTGATATGATGGTAAATTAAAATTTGATATGATTATAGTCATCGACTTCTCACGGCGTAACATGTCATACAAATAATAATAAATGTGGCATTATCGATCTATCAACATTACTCAAAGGTGTTTCAACGGGATAATGTGATGAACCATATCGTAGTGGCCAAACATCAAAAGGTAGCATACAAATAGAATACTCGAAATCATGCGGAAAGAGCATTAATACGGAAGATTAACGGCTCGATACCATCCCCTATGAATCAACATCTAGATCGGCCAAGTCACAATATGGTGATTTGGCCCATTTGTTTGTACAAACAAATGGTTGGAGTGCGTAAGTCGTGAAAAACTGATGAAGTTTTCTATACACTTTGTTGAATTTGGATAGAGTGCGCTAAAGTTATGTAGTTTTGAATGATTTTGGTGCCAGACTTTTGCAGGTCACTGAAAACCTGGCAGTTTTCAGGACGTTTACCTCCATAACTTGAGCTCAGGTCAATTTATGGGCATGTGTTGAGCAGAACTTCTGTTTGTTTGGCCCTCCTGCTGAAGCCCCTGAAGTGGTGTGCACTTTGGAGGACATCGATTTGGAGGCCTGCCGAGTCATGCCAGAGCTTATGGACCCCACAGAGTTACAAACCCTAAACTGTCTATTTTCGTCTTTGTAACTCTGTGGGGTCCATAAGCTCTGGCATGACTCGGCAGGCCTCCAAATCGATGTCCTCCAAAGTGCACACCACTTCAGGGGCTTCAGCAGGAGGGCCAAACAAACAGAAGTTCTGCTCAACACATGCCCATAAATTGACCTGAGCTCAAGTTATGGCGGAGGTAAACGTCCTGAAAACTGCCAGGTTTTCAGTGAGCTGCAAAAGTCTGGCACCAAAATCATTCAAAACTACATAACTTCAGCGCACTCTATCCAAATTCAACAAAGTATATTGAAAACTTCATCAGTTTTTCACGACTTACGCACTCCAACCATTTGTTTGTACAAATAAATGGGCCAAATCACCATATTGTGACTTGGCCGATCTAGATGTTGATTCATAGGGGATGGTATCGAGCCGTTAATCTTCCGTATTAATGCTCTTTCCGCATGATTTCGAGTATTCTATTCGTATGCTACCTTTTGATGTTTGGCCACTACGATATGGTTCATCACATTATCCCGTTGAAACACCTTTGAGTAATGTTGATAGATCGATAATGCCACATTTTTTATTATTTGTATGACATGTTACGCCGTGAGAAGTCGATGACTATAATCATATCAAATTTTAATTTACCATCATATCACAGTCTTTATCGGAGCATAACACAATGACACAAGGAGCCGATGTCTCTTTATCTTAAGCAGGGGCGGATTTCCGCCTTCGACGAGCATCTGCCCGTGGAGGTGAGGAAGCAGCTCTCTTCCCAGCGATTCCCGCGCTCGCTCGCCGTGGCCTCGTTGATTTTTGGGGGGGCGAGGATCTTGATTCACAGCAAGCATCGCACATACTGTTGCACAACTTTATGTCACCTTCCTCCGCGAAATGCTCCATAAGTAAGCGATGAAGCGATGTCTGCATATTTGCTTCACATTTTGAGAAAACTGTTCTATTTCGACCAATTTGCGCCTCCGTGCCTCCTTCGTGACCAAATCCTTTTGAAAGTTTTTCCTAATCACTTGAATCCAAAGAACGGAGCACTTTGTTCTAGCTCGGTGAAGCGGAAGCTCGCAAAGCGGGTGTGGGCATCTTCATCCCTCCGAGTAAGCGACTTGCCATAATACAAATTTTTGTATACAATGATAGCGTAAAATAGCAACTCAAACTCCGTAGCCTCGTTATTAGTTGGCCAAGGGAAAAAATATGGCTTCTTAACATTTACACCATTAGACCAAACACCCGGCATATGTCTTGAACTGTCAAAAGCCGCCCCAAGTCCCCTCTACTTTATACAACAGATACCCAAACCTGTATGACAACATAAGACACGCTACATGCAAATGCACCTAACCCTACACCCCTAGCCTAAATGGACCCCCCCGGGAGCTCACTAAGCCCCCTACACCCATCCTTATACCCACATGTTCACCACAGCCTGCACTTTAAGCTGGTGCCATGCATCATGTGCCAATTTCCCTGCCTCGGTCACCATACCCTAAATTGTATGACAGCTGATGACACGCTACATTCAAATGCACCTAACCCTACACCCCTAGCCTAAATGGACCCCCCCGGGAGCTCACTAAGCCCCCTACACCCATCCTTATACCCACATGTTCACCACAGCCTGCACTTTAATCCGGTGCCATGCATCATGTGCCAATTTCCCTGCCTCGGTCACCATACCCTAAAATGTATGACAGCTGATGACACGCTACATGCAAATGCACCTAACCCTACACCCCTAGCCTAAATGGACCCCCCCGGGAGCTCACTAAGCCCCCTACACCCATCCTTATACCCACATGTTCACCACAGCCTGTACCACAGGATGGAAAACGTCACCTAACTCATGTCCCAAATCTTTGTGCACAATACCAAACCCAAAAAGAGGCTGAGTGCACGCCTTATGCTTTCGCGCCAAACCCTACCCTTCCAAGCTAAACAAGCCGTTGCGTGAGCACCATAAGCCCCCCACACACACTCTCATATCGAGGCGATATTGGGGAAGCCCACACCTTTTATTTGCCGTTTGGTTTGCTGAAAGCACTCAAAAATTCAACCCGGGGTGCTCATTCTCACTCCACGAGGGGATGCTCCACCCTGCAAACATATCCCATGAGCCATCAACATTGGGCAAGTGTGCATCAGTTTCATGACTAGTTCACGACTTAAAGCAGTTAGGGGAGAGCCTTACCTTCAATATGCCGTTGAGCTTGCTCGATTTGACTAAGTTTTGAACCTTGGGGACTCAATCTCGTTTGGGGTGGCCATGCTCCAATCTGCCAACATACCCTATCAGCCCTCAACGTTTGCGACCTCTACACAACTTTCATGACTACTTGCAATAGAAAATATGATAGGTAGGACCTTTACCTTCAATATGCCGTTGAGCTTGCTCGATTTGACAAACTTTAGAGCCTTGGGGACTCAATCTCGTTTGGGGTGGCCATGCTCCAATCTGCCAACATACCCTATCAGCCCTCAACGTTTGCGACCTCTACACAACTTTCATGACTACTTGCAATAGAAAATATGCTAGGTGGGACCCTTACCTTCAATATGCCGTTGAGCTTGCTCGATTCCGTTAACTATGGAGGTTGGAGTGCTCGTTCTCGCTCATTGGGGTTAATGCCGCATCTGCGGACATACCCTATCAGCCCTCAACGTTTGCGACCTCTACACAACTTTCATGACTACTTGCAATATAAAATATGTTAGGTGGGACCGTTACCTTCAATATGCCGTTGAGATTGTTCGATTCCGTTAACTATGGAGGTTGGGGTGCTCGTTCTCGCTCGTTGGGGTTAATGCCGCATCTGCGAACATACCCTATCAGCCCTCAACGTTTGGGACCTCTACACAACTTTCATGACTACTTGCAATAGAAAATATGCTAGGTGGGACCCTTACCTTCAATATGCCGTTGAGATTGCTCGATTCCGTTAACTATGGAGGTTGGAGTGCTCGTTCTCGCTCATTGGGGTTAATGCCGCATCTGCGGACATACCCTATCAGCCCTCTTCTACGTTTGGGCCCTCTTCTACACAACTTTCATGACTACTTGCAATAGAAAATATGCTAGGTGGGACCCTTACCTTCAATATGCCGTTGAGCTTGCTCGATTCCGTTAACTATGGAGGTTGGAGTGCTCGTTCTCGCTCGTTGGGGTTAATGCCGCATCTGCGGACATACCCTATCAGCCCTCTACGTTTGGACCCTCTACACAACTTTCATGACTACTTGCAATAGAAAATATGCTAGGTGGGACCCTTACCTTCAATATGCCGTTGAGATTGCTCGATTCCGTTAACTATAGAGCGTTTAATCAATCATCTCCGCCACGCTTAGCTTGCGCTATTCTGCGAAAGTACCCTATCAGCCATGCGTTTTAAAGGGCCCTAGAGGCCTCCCATTCGCAAGCAAGCAAGAAGAAATAAAAGTTAGAGTTCACACCTGCAATATGCCGTCGAGATTGAGCGATTCCGTTAACTATAGAGCGTTTAATCCATCATCTCCGCCACGCTTAGCTTGCGCTAATCTGCGAAAGTACCCTATCAGCCATGCGTTTTAACGGGCCCTAGAGGCCACCCATTCGCATGCGAGCAAGAAGAAATAATAGCTAGAGGTCATACCTTGAATATTCCGTCGAGTTTGCTCCATTACGTTAACTACACAGCTTGCAATAAATTATCGTATCCTCGTTTTCGGCTGTTGGTTTAACCTATTTGCGGGGAAAAGAGATAGCGAAAACGGGCATTTGAGCGCTTTTGCCAAGTAATGCCAGAGTTTCTCCGAGCCTCTTCCATCAACTGTAACGTCGACCCTCGCGTGTCGCAGGCCGCGCAGCGGCCGCGCTCGGAGAAACTCTGGGAACAAGAGTAGGTCGAGGTGTGTTGCACCGAGCCGAACAGGAACACCCGGTGACACCGGGGACCATTGTCACGTGGGTGCAAATGTGCTGAGTAGGAAGGCCCTACTGTAGTTGTAGTATGGTTGTAGTTGTCGCTCGCTCGCCATCGACAACCAATGGTGTTTTGCCATTTGTGCACTTACAAAAGTCGTATTGCAATGGCATCTTTGAGCTGGCATGTTCTGATTGGCTTTCCCGATAGTGGGTGCACATGGTAAGGGCCCTGCCAAAAAGCGTCAGGTAGGAAGGATGGTGTTCCCTACCCAACCCCGCCCCTACCACTGTGGGAACGCCATTCGTCTTATCCCACCTTCGCACAAGGGAAGCTTATCTCTATGACGTTCGGGTTTTTGGCAGCCTTGGTACCATTCACGCGTGACACCGAGGCCCTCAGATGTGCCCTCGAATTTAAGCTCTCACCTTGCCCCCCCCCCAACAACCACCCCAAATACTTTATTTCGGCAACCCTCTAGCATCTTGGGATGCTTTACACGCCGCTTGAATCGAAGTGATTCGGCCTATGCGGCCAGATTAGTCACCTCAACCAATCAGCCCCAGCCCCCCCCTACGGGCCACTTTCGACAACCTTATATAACACCATTTTGCACTAAAATTAGGGCGGCACAGGGCAAGCCCTTGCTCCCAAATTCACTCCACACCTCCCACCTTATGTCCTTCGCAAGTGGGCACCTGCCCCTTGCCATCTACGTCGCGCTAGAGCCCGCCACAAGCAGTGAACTCGGTGGTACCGACCTGCCCACACCCGTGTGGGGGCTAACCGTCATAGAGATATCGTTCCCCAGCCCCTCCCCCAAATATGGCGGGTCCACGGGGTTCCAAGCCCCCCCAGGGGTCGAGTCAGGGCACATATCTTCCTAGAATGACTCTCGGCCCGGATTCAAGAAAAACACGTGTTTTTGCTAATTTTCAAATGTTTTTCATACTTAAGGATGAAAAATCGACCGGCCCGCTTTCGGCCCGGAGCTCTTTTTGGGCGCTGCTCTCGGCCCCGGGCCGGCCAATCCCCATAAGATATGTGCCCTGGGTCGAGTGAACCTTTGGGACATGTTTTACATAATTTGTGATGCGCATGCCGCTAGGATTCCCACTTTCAATCCGGAGCTGATATCTCTATGACGTTCGGGTTTTTGGCAGCCTTGGTACCATTCACGCGTGACACCGAGGCCCTCAGATGTGCCCTCGAATTTAAGCTCTCACCTTGCCCCCCCCCAACAACCACCCCAAATACTTTATTTCGGCATACCAGAGGTCCCTGGCGGACCAGCGTAGGCGGTTGACATCGTGGAGCTGGAAAAGTCCGGCCGGGGCTACTTCTGAAAGTGTCCTACTACGACAACTGCGCATGACCCTCAAGAAGAAGTCCCCGGCAGAGGCACGCAAGATGGCGGAGCGCAGTCGCCGCCATGCCACACAACGTCCCGCGACTACTCCTTTCAGCCGTCGCCAACGGAAGTACGACTTGGACGAGCTTATACTTGCCCGCTTGCGTGGTCGCTTGGGCGGCACATTGGGCTTGGCCTGGGCAGAGTTAAGCCCATATGAGCAGCGTCGGGCTGTGGAGCAAGAATACGGGCCGAAGACGAATGTACCGCAGGAAGGTCGACCTTGGGAGATGACTGGGCTCCGTCGCCTTCGACAACGTCAAGCATCTGCGGCGATATCAATACAGCAAGCCTATCGCTTGTGGCGACGTCGGCGGGCACAACGAGCGCAGGACACTCCCCTTGACTCTCATGCGCTCAAGACGGCCTCAGCATGGACCACGGCAGCCCAGCGGGCCAAGCAGTACGGCAAGGCGGTCGTGCAGGCTGTGTTCGGACGCGTCCGACGAGCACACCCACCTCCCAATCCTGCTCCCCTCAAACCAGACGAGACAGTTCTCGCAGCAACTCTGGGATCGAGCCCCTCGGATCTAATCTACAGCACGGACGAGTCTGAGATGGAGATCCATTGCAGCCAGTACCGGTTGCAGCAGCACCGTGAGCTGTCCTCGGAGGAGAATACGCCTACCCGTCGTTCGAAGCCTTCGAGGAGTGGGAGGAAGCGCACGACGTTGGACCAGCGGGTGAAAGCCTGGTGTCCACTACCCGGCCTTGGGTACATCGGGATGTACCCAAGGTCACTTGTACATCCTTGGGTCGTGCATGCAAGATTTGTGTCCGATGGCCTTATGGTTGATAAGACATGTCCTCAAGACTTCCCTTCAGATATACAACCACTCGCTTTGAGCAATTTCGATCATTTGGGTGATTTTCATATGGTATCATAGTTGTCAATTTGCAGGTTTATAGTGGTTTGTAGTTAACAATTTTGCTGGGTACATACCTTGGGTACATCGACCTTTAGGTACATATATGGGTGGTGTAAAAGGTCGATTCAAAATTTCGAGACCCATGTTGAAAAGTTCACGAGCTACGCTTTCTGGAGTGTTATGTCAAAAATTGCATCCGACTTCATCTTCACCGAGCAAAATGGCTTCAAAGTTAAGCAACGTTTCTTGATCACGAACGAAACATGCGGAAATAATTATTCAGCAAGGGGTATGGTCGCCATAGTGGTGCAGTGCGCGGCCGTCCATGTCCCATCTTGAACATACGTGTCAAATGTTATATTTCCATCCTCGACGATGACTTGAGGCCAAAGTGCGGTGTCATGGATGTCAATATGGTGCATGATATGTCGAAAATGCTTGGGTACATGGGGATGTACCCAAGAAGGCTTGGGTACATCGCAATGTACCGCAGGGTAGTGGACACTGGAGGAAGGAGGAAACTGCACGTCTTGCGGATTGGGAGGCTGCGCGTCTTGCTGCTTGGGAGGCCCTGAGCGTGACCCGACAACCGGTGGGCGAATCCGAGCACCTCGAGGAGGAGCTGAGTATGACCCAACAGCTGGCGGGCGGATCGGGCAGCATACCGCTAGCATGCAACCAACATGCTGTATCCTGCTCCAGTCTGCCTGAGGAGCGGAGCTGAACATGACCCAACAGCTGGCGGGTGAACCTAACAGCCCACGCCGGCATGCATCCAGTCCGGCCGAGCAGGCAACCAACTTTCAAGACTGACGAGGTTACGAGGTTACGAGGACCCGAGATTGTCAAAATTATACGTGGTTTAATAATGCCACCACTGTGAAGGACCCATGAATACAAGTAGTTAACACGGCCTTAAAATTTGCATAATTTTATTGTATACGTTTCTTGAAAAAAGTATTTTATGTGACTCCCTTGATATTTTATTCAGTTTGAGTACGTTATGACTTTCCAGTGTGAAAGGTACTACTTGTTTAAGGCAAACCGAGGCCTGCACCAAGACTCTTGGTCAGGGCTATTCGTGTAATGGGCCAGCTTAAAGCATAAATACAAAATACAAACCAAGTTTGGCAATTTTTGCACCTCAATACTAACGCAGCGGAGCTGCCCCTTCTCGACTCGCGCAAAACTTTCCTCAGGCTATTCTCACACGTCAATACTAACGCAGCGGAGCTGCCCTTTCTCGACTCGCGTAAGACTTTCCCGTTAGGCTTCTATTCTACATCGGCTGTTGGCTAAGTCGTGCTGCGGCAAAAACTGAGTCTTACAGCTCTTCATCCTTTGGGACCTTCCCGCTTACACGTGCCCAAAATAGCAAGAAGGTCCTAAGGCGCCTCGTACTTGCGGAGGACATACTCCTCATCACCCTCCACCATCTTTTGCAGGGCGCTGCTCAGGTGGAAAACGGCTGACAAAAAGTTCGTTTGTTTCTGCTCGTATCCAAGGAAGCAGCGTCCCTTGCGTAGGGCCGCTACCCCCGCGCTGCCGGACCCCATGAATGGGTCCATCACCACCTGCCCACCAGAAGAAGTGTACCTTTCCACCAAGAACTCCCCCAATTCCACACTCTTCTGTTCCACCACCAGGGTCTTCCCAAGCTCCTGGCAGGGTCCTTTCAACGCGGCACATCCAGCAATGTGACAGTTGTGCTTGAATGTGCCGGTAGAATGCAAAGCCTGGAAGGGAAGGGCGTATTCCTGGAACTCCTCCATGGCGTCGTCACAAATGGATTTCACCGCATCAGAAGTCTTCTTGCTTGACCAGTTCTCCGCGGCTCCATGGGCCTTGACGTTCTCCTCAATGGTCTTCTCCAAGGCTTGGTACTCGGTCACCGACAAAGGGCCCAGAACATTTCCACAAAAGAAATTGGTTAGAGTTTTTACTCCAGCAAGTTTCAGAAGATCTGGTGCGCGGGCCACCACCGCCTTCCTGTAGTCTAGCTTTGGCTTGTTCAGAGAGCGTGCCAATGTCGTGTACAGGTGCCCCGAAGCAACCGGTGTGTTCCCTCGGACCTCCGTCTGCCGTACTCCATCCAACAACACAAAGCCCGGCATGTTCTTGTACACCTGTTCAAACAACCCCGTCAAAATGTGATCCGGGGTTAAGTCCGTATTCATTCAACCAGGAAAGTGACCAACGTACCTTCAGACGGTTCTTCGTGGCCTCATGATTGATGTTGTTGATTGCCGTGATGTCCCCCATTGCAAACACAATGGCTTCACCATCAGCCTTTCCCAAGTCATGCTTCTTACTTTCCTCTGGCAAGGCCGCGTTGAAGTCGTAGATCGTGCTTATTGCACGCGGGGCCGCACCCTAATCAACAGCCGTGTTGTACCCGGTGTCCTTCTCGTCACCCCAAGGCACGTCCGTGATGACCGCCGCGATCCCAACTCCCTCCATCAAGGTGGCATGCAAGTCCTTGCCAACCTCCTCGTACGTTCCTAAAACCAACGTAAGTAATGGAATGCCTGTGTGTGGAAACCTTCGTAAGTCAGCGAACGCACTTCACCGAAACCCCGACCACTATAGCCGCAAGGGGTGAAGTTCTTACCTGCTCCAATTATAGCACGGGACGTCAGTACGACGGGGTCTTGCACCGCTCCCGCCATCTTGTGTTTGCGCAGTCGGAACATCACCTTCGGGTCGTCTGTCTTCTTCTTCTTTGCCTGTCCTCTGGCCGCTTTCGCTATTTCATTTGAAGCGCGGACTTCAACATGCACGACGTAATCCTTCTCGTACTCCAAAGACGACCATCGCTCGGCGATGAAACTCATGAGTTCTTCCGACCGTGTCTCATCAAAGGAAGGCTCCGTGCCATTACGCAATGCACCACCCATGGGCAACACCTTGTTCAATGTCACGTTGGTGAGGTCTAGTGGCTCGGGAGCAACTTCCTCTTCCGTTTCCTTCTCCACCACTACTGCCTTCTGCTTCCGCTCTTTCTCCGCCCGTACCTCTGCGGCCTTCTCCTCCAGCTTCCTTTGCAATCTCTCTGCCACCTCATTGTCATGGGCTTCCTTTTCCTCGAGTTGAGCTGCGATCTCATCCATCTTGTTTCTGCAAACACTTAACCGTGTAAGTAACGTGGGTGCTGGGGTTACCTTTAAATATACAAACCAACATCACTCACCGTTCATCCTTGAAATCTTGGTTCCTTTTCTCCTGCCTGCTGAGTGCCTCCGCGCGAGCCTCAAACTCCTCAAGCTTCTTACGATCTTCATTCCTTTTCAGTCGGGCCTCTCGGTCCTCTTCCTCTTCGTCTGAGAGACTAAAGTCATCAGGCTCCATCTCCATGTCAAATCCACTCTCCGGGGCAGCCTCAGACTCGCCCTGCTCCTCCTCGCCTTCCGAAATGGTGTTCGTCTCCACACTAACCTCCTTCCACCGGCAGTGGTCAATGTACCTCTTCACCGCCTTCTTGATGAAAAGGTCCTCCTTCCCACCAAGCCGGCCCGCGTTTGCAGCCGAAGGTGGCTTAAGGTTGTCTGCCTGAAATCAAAAGAATATTTTTAATGGTCGACAAAAGAATGGTGAAAACTAACCTCAAGCAGCTATACGTACCTCTCCCAACAGAACACTGTCCAGTTTGCCTGCGTGCAAGCTATCGATCCATTGGGCAGCCTTCTCCGTGTCCGTGACCTTTCCACCCATGGCATGGATGTGTGCCACCGTACTGGTCCTCATCCAGAATGCAGTACAGCAATCCGTAAAGGATCTAGGAGACGTGATGATCCGAGAAGGCTTTGGTGAGCCCTCCACAGCCTTCAGTTTCTTGCTGTCCGTAATCTTCCTCACACCGCCTCCCACGGTGTTCTCCACAAAAGGTAAACTCTTTTTGCACTCCTCGAAAACAAGAAGTTGCTGGGCCGGGGTGAGCCTCTCCAACTCCTTGTTAGAGTACAACGAGTCAAAATTAAGGCAACACCCTTTACCACGAGCGTTGCAGCAGAGGCGGATGATTTCCTCAATCGTCGGCTTGTCCTGCAGGTACTCCTGAATCTTCAAAAGCCGAGTCGCTTGATCAAATCGTATCGTTGATCAAACTCCGGGCTCTGGTACTGAGCCAGAAGGTCGGTGGACTTGACCTTCTTTTTGGTGGACTTTTGAAAGGCCAGGATGTTCCACCTGCATGAAAAATAAAACTGAGTACCAAGAGTTGGAAAATAAAAAGCTAACAGAAGACTTAAAATATATCACTTGAACATTGAGTAGTCCTGGAAAAAAGTCCTCGCCTTTGACCCGGAATCATTCACAGAGATCTTAGCAACGGCCAGCGTTGTAATCTCATCCAGAGTAAGAAGCTCATCCAAAATGGTAGCATCGTGTGTCTGAAACATCGTTTCCCCCGCGCTGACTTCTTTACGACGGAGTTGGCATCCATTGTTGAAAGCGTGTTCGTAAAAAGCGTGACGGCCATGACCGTCAATGCAAACTGACAGAAAGGGTGATATGAGGGTATATATATAATGGATATATATACGCGGTAAAGTCACAGAATCACACAGTGCCGGGTGCTCGGAAACGGAATAGCATAAAACTAAGAAGGCAGACATACGGACTGACTAACTAGAGAAGGCTAACGTGACGGAGACACGGTCACGGGTGACACATGCCACACACAGTGAGGGGTGACGCAAGGAGAAGCGGGCCCCCATACAGTGGGGGGGAAATCGGCTTTCCCGTGACACCACCTCACCCCGAAGGTGTGAGTGGCAATCCCAGAGCGAGCAAACCCTAAAACCTAAACCCAATGTCACTTAATGTCAAAGTTCAACGAAGGGCCCATTGCGGCCAGCTAACAACTGGCAAGGATGCGGTCAAACTTTGCACGAAGCTAATTGTGGCTAAGGTTAAAGCTAGTTGGTTGCGATGTGATCGTGCTTTCACTGAGTGGTGGCGGCGGTGTTCTCGAAGATGTCGAGGGGCATCCAGGTGATAAATTAACCAACCCCTGTGCGGTGCCAGAGCCAAAAGTAGCCTGGCACCACCAGAGCGAATGCGTCGATGAGAAGGGGCTGGGGGGGTGGAAGGTGAAAAATGCGGTAAGGGGGCGCGATCGAGCGCATTGGGAATGGCTCGAAAGGAACGATGGTGAGGGGCGAAGTGGGCGTGGCAACATCACCACACACCACTAGATGGTGAACAGGTGGGGTGCAAGGCGAGGGCGAAGGGAGTGGAGGGACGAAGTCGAAGGAGTCAAAGCACTCGTTGTTGATGGCGAACGCGATGGACTCGAGTTTGGTGCTTGGTGCGTAAGCACCACCAAGCACCACCAGACCACAGCCAAAGGGAAGATGTCGTCGTCGAAGCAAGTCCAGTGCAGACCTAACCGCGGCCATGCGCGCACGCTGGCGTAGCGAGGCCATGATCTCTGCGGCTGCAAAATCTGGAAGGCGCGTCGATAGGGTTTCGTGGGTGAAAGGTAACTCCTCGAAAAATATACCAAATCAAGTGATGGAGAAGTCAAATTGGGGTGAAATTTGACGAGGAAAACGGGGGTAATGTCAAAAACGTCGTACGGTAACCCGTATTCCCGCCAGAAGGGGTGCTGCTGGTCAGAAAGTCGAGTGGACGTTCGGGTTGATGGTCATAACGTAACTTCATGTAAAATTAGAAGGAAGTTTGGCCGAAGGAAATCGCGGAGAACCAATCTCGTTGACGGTAGGCAGCCCACGATGTGAAATAAGGAAATTGGGTTGAGGTTAATGCGCTCAAACCGGAAGGCAAGTAGCCGGCCATGGTGAAGGAACACGAGGGAAAGAAGGAAGTTTGGCCGAAGGAAATCGTGGAAAACCAATCACAGACGGTAGGCAACACACGAAGTTGGACAGGGAAGTTGGGATGAGGCAGTTGCACTCAAACCGATGTAAGTCCGAAGGAAGTAAGAGGGAAAGAGGGAATTTTGTAGAATTGACGTGAAGCCAAAGCGAGTTGATGCCTACCGAAACACCACTTAGCGTGAAGTGGGTCGATAACCTGACAGAAAGGGTGATATGAGGGTATATATATAATGGATATATATACGCGGTAAAGTCACAGAATCACACAGTGCCGGGTGCTCGGAAACGGAATAGCATAAAACTAAGAAGGCAGACATACGGACTGACTAACTAGAGAAGGCTAACGTGACGGAGACACGGTCACGGGTGACACATGCCACACACAGTGAGGGGTGACGCAAGGAGAAGCAGGCCCCCATACAGTGGGGGGGGGAAATCGGCTTTCCCGTGACAAACATACTTAAAGCTGAAAGGCAAACATAATTTTCAATAAAAATACATGTTAAAAGTCTTAAAAACCCCTGTCTAAAATGCTGCGCCTACGTCTACTAATTTGTTGGTTGATCCTAATTCTTTCAGCTTCGCGGTTCATTGCACGTCTTCTTTGAAAGGCGCGCACGCCTTTAAACAAATCTCTGCAACAAAAAAAAAGACAAGAAAGAAAACAGCAGGAACACACAGTCAGTAAATAAAACTCCAAGCAAAGTTCAAACCCTCTTCTTAACAAGAATCCGTGTCAGAAAAATAAACTCTAACCGGAAAAACTCTTCTGCTGACTTTTGACATTAATGTCAAAACAGGCGGGATCAACTCTTTTTCCAGGAAATATTGCTGCTTCTGCTGACTTTTGACATTAATGTCAAAACAGGCGGGATCAACCGGTTTTCCAGGAAATATTGCTGCATCTGTCGACTTTTGACATTAATGTCAAAGCAGTAGGATCAACCGTTTTCCAGGAAATGTGCTGCATGCGGACTTTTGACATTAATGTTAAAACAGGCGGGATCAATTGTTTTCAAGGAAATATTGCTGCTTACTGTTGCTTTTTGACATTAATGTCAAAAAGGCGGGATCAACCGACTTTTCAATACAGGAAATATTCTTGCATCTGCCGTGTTTTGACATTAATGTCAAAACAAGCGAGATCAACCGTTTTCCAGGAAATATTGCTGCATCTGCTGACTTTTGACATTAATGTTAAAACAGGCGGGATCAATTGTTTTTCAAGGAAATATTGCTGCATCTGCTGCTTTTTGACATTAATGTCAAAACAGGCGGGATCAACTGTTTTTACAGGAAATATTGCTGCTTCTGCCAGTAAAGTGCCTATTGACGTCGACGGCTCAAAACTATTCGCAACCCATTTCACTGGAGAGCTCACTGGCACAAGGAAAGGTACCCCTTTACTACAACTTGACTTCTTCGTTACAAACCGCACCTGGTCCGCATGTGGTAACACTACTTGGAAGTCGCTAAGTGACGTTTACGGCAAGCAGGACGTTTCAGCTCGCTCAATGCACTGCCTTGGTGAATATGTCTGCAAAGTGGAGGATTGCGTGTTTTTCAAAGTTGGTGGCAAACACTTCGTGAAGCGCCTTGTGAAGCGACCTACGTCAAGCACACAGGAAGACTTTCTTGGACACAAGGTGAATACTCTCTTTCGTTCCCTAAAACCTTTGTTTCAGAGGAACTATTTGGCTTTTGTTAACCTAACCCTTTCTTCGGGCTTGTACAGGTGCTTGGTCCGGTTTGCCCCAAGTGCCAAGTCCCAACAGAATATATTCCTTGTTCCGCTCGTTGCACAGCTGCACGCGTGGAGCTGGAAGCTGGTGGAGGGTGTCTTCTTTTTTTCGAGCACAAGGGTGTGCACGCTTGTACTCCTGTGCAGAAAAAAGGAAAGGCGATTCTTTCACCCGACACGCAGGAAGCGATTGCGAAAGCGGTGCCATCATTTGGTAACGCTAGCGCAGAGAGGCTAAAAGCTGCAGCAACGATGGAAGCCTTCTCGAAGATGCTTTCCACCGACGAAGGAAGCTTGGAGGACGTGTTCCGAGTTGCAAAGGAGGTTCAAGACGTCCGGGCGGTCAGAGCTGAAGTTAACACAGCTAAGGCGAAGTCTGGCAACCGCACGATGCAGAAGGACGTGGACGTCGAGTGGAGTGAACTGGATCGGGCTTTAAAGAAGAAAGGGTTCAGGGTCTTTCATTTCGACGACCGTCACCCCCTGAAGTTCTTCATGTCTCCTTTGGACATTCCGTGGTCTCCTGCGGAGATCATGTTGTTGATGGACAGACGCATTGGGAAACCTCCATTCAACAGGGCACCTGCATATTCTGATGCCGGCCACAGCTGTGTGGCAAGTTCTTGCATTGGGCAGGTATATTTGTTTTTGCGAGTTATTACTGCACGCGACCCATCCAAAGACGAACACTTTTGGCTGAGGATATTGTTTTTCTCAACAGATGTGCACGGTGATCCACGGTATTGGTATACTGAAGCTGGCTACTTTTCCTTTACCGGGCGGAGAACGGGGGGAGGACGAACAGAAGATGTGGGAAGGTTGTGACCATGTGATTGCGGTGCGGGCAAAGGAAGACGTCGAGGGGACACTCTTGCCCAAGGACGCCTGCTTGAAAGAGTTCAACGGCGGTACCCCGAAGTTTCGCCCGTTCTGTATAGTTCGGGACAGTGGAGGGGGAGGGTGGGCCGGCGCACGGCTACATTTCAACAAGCACCTACCGGTGAAGGAACGGCGTGCGGTAACCATCACGGACGAGGAGGGCGAGGAGATCGAGAAGGACTGTGAGCTTCATGTGGCGAAGGCAGTGGGTGTGCACTGCAAGTGGCTAACCGACGACTTCGAGGAAGACCAGTTCATTCGCCTGGTCTACGCCTGGCTGCACGCGCTAGCCCCACGGAAGGTATTGGTCCCCTGTAAAACCTTCATCAACCTGCTTTTAGCTCGCCAACCCTGACGTGTCTTGGTGTTGAGCAGGTGATGGATAGTCGTAAAGCGTTGGTCTTGTTCATCGAGCAACAGTCCCGGAAGGACGTGGAGGACAATTTGACCCAGTTCATGGCCTTCTACGAACGTGAAGCACAACGATGCATGCACTTCTTCAAGAACAAGGGCGCAAACCTGGCCGAGCCTTTGATTGGACGTGACAAGAAGATTTTCGGGGAGATTGTCTCAATGTCGGAGTTCTTTTCGGTGACGTGTGTCAGCTTCATCCATCATCAGAGTCACAAGCTGCAGTACATGCTACAAGGAGGTCACGAGTCAAGGGAACACGGGCGTACAGGTACACTGTACCAAGAGCGCCGGGAACACTTCGAAGCTGCTCGTAGGGGACGCCACTTCAGCTATGATGTTTTGGAAGAGTTCCGAGAGACTTACTTGGATAAATCAGCTGACACCTCGGAGACGCGCAACCACCGACCGGACACACAGCGCAGGTTTCCAAAGAAGAGGCGTCTGACCGTGGACTTGACCGACTCGGAGCCATGCATTCGGATGGCTCGTAAGATTCCAGAGAGCGGTGAGTGGGAATGGTCGGTGGATGCTGATCGCAACAACAATGCTGCTGATCGGTCCTGGATTGTTTCTTCCCAGATGAACAAGGACCTTGTGGCGGAGTACTTGACGGAGGCACACATTCACTCGACGGACCGACTGGGGGCACGCATGTCTGTTGGCACTCTTGGGGAAGTACGGTACATGCTGAAAACAACGAAAGGCCAGGCCAAAGTGTTGGCCGACCTGTTTTTGGGGGAGACCAAGCTGAAGGTGCTGCAAGTGCGGGCACCCACCCCACGCCTTACCAGGTTCAACGTGGTGAATGACATCCTTGATCGAAGCTTCACGGTTGCGGCACAGGGGGGTGCTGGGCAGCAAGTGGTTTTTGGGTACCTGGAGGCCGCACGTGACATCCACTTTGGGGAGAGGGGGGCCTCCCAAGTACGAAGTCAACGCATCTCTTGCAGCTGCAAGGCTTGGACTAACTTAATGGGCAGGAACGCCCGCAGTTCGGCGGTACATTGGTGTGTGCACATATGTTTTGTGCTGAAGGAAGCAGGATTCTCTCCGGGACATGCCTTTTACATTCAGGCAGGCTTCACGAACAATGAAGTGCAGTACATTCTGGAAGAGCTGGCTAAGGTCAAGATTACCCCCACACCTGAGGTGGGTGCTGGTGGCAGGGGATTGCAACAAGGCCAGTGGATGCTGGTACCGGGTTCAGGTCGGCAGGCTTCTTGTGCTGCGGCACTAAACGTGCAGCAAGGCTGTGCCACACAGAAAGCACGTGCAAACGACGAAGGCAGGAGTGTGAAGCAACCGGTGCTGGATGCCGACGCGCATAGGGTGGCGGTGCAAGGGAGGCGGGAGGTGAATGGCAACTGGCACGATGCCAAGTTTCAGTTCTGCGTGACACATGCTTGCTGCACCCGTGTAATGCCCCGGTACGTGCAAATAGCACCTAAGCCCACGGACATCCAAGTACACCCGGATGTGGAATTGACCGCGGAGTTGCAAAGAAAGTCCGGCGCGTTGACCTTCCGGGAATGAGAAGCTCAGCAATAGATGGCAACGTGTAAGCGGGAAGGTCCCAAAGGATGGAGAGCTGTAGAACTCAGCTTTTGCCGCAGCACGTGGTGGCCACAAGCAAGGAGCCGCGACATAATGATGTGATTGTGTTACTCGAGGGGAAAGTCTTGCATGAGTCGAGAAGGGGCAGCTCCGCTGCGTTAGTATTGAGGTGTAAGAATTGCCTTAGGAATGTTCAGTGCGAGTCGAGAAGGGGCAGCTTTGCTGCGTTAGTATTGAGGTACTGAAATTGCCGAACTGAGTTGGTCCATTGTAATTTTGTTGTAAGCCGGCTATTTTCCTTGACCACCTGTACCAACAATCTTGGTTGAAGCCTAAAGTAGAAATAACCCGCAATTTGTATGCGTTGTGATTTAAAAAACTGAGTGTACGGCTTGTATTAAAACGCAACAAACTGAGCACAAAATTATGCTCTATATTATGAATTCCTCACATCTACCCTTCCACAAAAAAAGCATGAATACAAAGGACAATTTCCCTTGTGAAAGTGGACAAATCAACACGATATCAAGGAGTCGTTTTGACGGGTTCGTAGGAAAAAACGACGAAATTCCGAAAATTTTACCTCGTAACCTCGTCAGAGGTGTAAAATGGCATGCAACCAGCCCGGCTGCTGGACTTCGGGTTTAGGCTTAGTTATTATGGGCTCTGACTAGCCCCTAGCCTGACCCTGCTTCCGTATCGTGTCCGTGACATCCTAAATGTACTGTACAGTAGTACAGTACAGTAGTACAGTACAGTAGTACAGTACAGTAGTACAGTCTTGCTTCACTGTCTGGGTTTCCGAGAGCATAAAGCCTCGGCCAGACACTGTTTATGTGATTATCAGTTTGATGCTCAGTGAGCTTATCCGGACAGCGGATCTGTCTTCCTCGCAGGTTATGGCCCGCACCGGCTTTCCGGTGATTCTGATGATGGCACAGCGCCTTGCTGTTGCCATGTTCGGCTAAGTAGGACGTAGGAGGGGTTGAGCGCCCACTTGGGCGGTGGTTTATTGTTCTCGCGGTATGGCCTTTTAGCATGGCAGTGATGGCGGCACACGTTGTGCTCGCCTTCGCTGCGCAGGAGATCGGCGGTTGACGGATTGTTTTTTTTCTTACGGCAGTATCGTCGCAGCGAGGGTTTATTTGCATCGTGCGCCACTGGCCCTGGCGAGGTCGCTCCACACGTTGTACATTTTGGCCGCTCTCATCCTTCCGCTCACGACCTGTGATTTTCGATCTGTTCTGCTGAGACTTCTACAGAGTATCTGGCCGCCATGGCAATTTTATACCACCACCCTTGATTAGCTCAATCTTTCCCCTGTCTCTCTATCATGGTTACCACAGCAAATAGAATGACGCGGTCTCGCGTCCGTAGATTAGAGACGATTTTTGATGATGTGGGTGCGCAGCACGCTGCGACACCACACACCCCGCAGCTGCCAGTTCCGTCCACCGCAGCTGCGAGGGAGGTTCTCGACAAATGTCAACAGCTTGCTCGCGACAATTTTGACAGAAAGGTTGCGAAGATCGTTGCCACTAAGATTCTCGGAGACAAGTCTGAGCGCTTCGCTGGGACCGAGACAGATGCGGTTGACATTTTTTCACAATTAATGCATGAGCTGCGCACACAGTTCTTGCTTCAGTCACAGGCACTTGCTCCCCTCTTTGACCTGACTGACATGACTGTTGCGGCTAGGCATGAGGGCAACGAGTTGCTGCTTTCGGCTCTGACGTTCCTGGCTCGCCCTGGCTCGCCTGCTCGTGACTGGCTTGAGGCCTCTGGGTCTGACGTTCCTGGAGATGGCAAGCGTGCTGCCCTTGAGGTGGTACGCATGCTCCAGGAACGCTCAGAGCCCTTTGACTCTTTTGAGTCGCTGCTGGCGGTTCGCATCCCCAGCAGCGGAGATCCTGACCGTGGCATCCGTGAGTTCAATGGCCTGTTGCGGGACGTTCAGCGTTCCCACAACTTGCCAGAGGACGCGGTGAAGCGGCAGTTTCTCAAGGCTCTCGGCAATTCGGCGTTGTACCGTGACTTGGCTAATTCCTTGGCTCGGGCTGACCAGCGGCAGGGCGTGTCTCTCTTTGACTATTCAGGCTCGTGTGCGGGAGCAGTTCCGCCACGGCCTGAAGGTCTCTGGCACCCCTATTTCTGCTCTGTCATTCGGCGATGGCGCGTCTGACCTGGCTGCGGCGTTGTCCAGTCTGCAGAAGCAGCTGGAGCGCATGCAGCAGGACATTCGTGACCTAAAGCGGCAGAAGCGGGAAGGGCCTCCGCCTGCGGGCAAGCACCTTACCCGCTCTGCTGCCAAGCTTCATCGTGCTGGTGTTAAGCCGCTTGGCACCGCTCCTCCTGTCTCGTTTGACAAGAAGAGTGGTGCCTTCGTGCCCCACTGCCAGAATGCGGTGTGTGCACAAAGTGGTTTAAAGCACTGGCATGCTGAATGCCCCAACGGCGGTCCTCAGTCTGCCCACTACTGTGGTGCAGTTGAGGACTATGAGACTGACTGCTTGGCTGTTCGTTTCCAGCGTTTCTATGACGCTGGGGATGAGCATGCCTTCGAGTCGCTCTGCATGATGGAGGGTCGCCCAGAGGTGTGCGAGCTGTCAGCATGTTCTTTTGTGACGGCTGAGCCCACATCTCTGCGGCACTTTCAGGATGCGGCGGCTTCCGCTCAGGATGCGGCGGCTGACGATGACGGCATGGCTCAGTTTGGTCTGGCCACATTCCACTCGGATGCACGGGGCTCGATTCCGCCACCGCCCGCGGTTCGGCATCCCTCTGCGCTCGTGGCTGGTGGTGTGCTTGCGGCTCATGACCCGCCAGTGATTGTCCCTGGCTCTCTCGGCTTGCCTGGCTCT
Organism: Cymbomonas tetramitiformis; assembly: GCA_001247695.2. NCBI lineage: Eukaryota > Viridiplantae > Chlorophyta > Pyramimonadophyceae > Pyramimonadales > Pyramimonadaceae > Cymbomonas > Cymbomonas tetramitiformis. Next base: position 22,565 of record LGRX02034692.1, read on the forward strand.
GTCCCGTCACTCCAGCTCGGCGACTCTGCACCGGCTCCGCTGTTTGCTGGCATGAGGATTGAGACTTCTGACATTGGCTCTGAAGGCTCTGACAATGACCAAGGCTCTGACAATGACTCTGACGGCGGGCAGCGAGTGGCTTTTGGCTCCTTCGGCACTCTTGAGCATGACTCTGACGGGGGAGCATCGCCAGCGGCCGGTGGCAGTCTGGCTCCGATGTACCGTCCCCGGACTCCGCCTAGCTTTCTCCGGTGTGCATTAATGTCTTCGGTGCTTTGTTGCTCTCTACTGGCCAGTGCTACGGCATCTCTGGTTGCCGTGGGCGGTGGTGACAGGGGCCTGGTTGAGCCCGGAGCCGCCGTCCGTCGGTTTACTGGAGATCTCTCTGCTTCGATTCCACCACTTGGTGCTGCAGACGCCCGTGGTTGGCCGCCAGATGATGGAGTTCTTCTGCATTTCTCTTCAATGCTCAAACCGCCGTGGATTCCTGCTTGTTTGGGTGCTTCGGTGTTCTTGGAGTCTTTACAGCCTTCAGTTACTTTACATTCTGCTGTGGATCCACCTTGCCCGCTTGGGCCTGGTGGTGCTCAATCTGTGACAGACAACTTACAATTCACTTCGGGATTCTTATTTACTTTGCATCCGACCGCTGAACTCAGCCCCGCTGAACTCAGCCCCGCTGACCAGCCTCAAAGTGGCTGAGCTTCTTAGCATTTATCCTGGCAGCTTGATTAGCTTTAGCCCAGTAGTGGGATGACCGGGTCAAGACCCCGGCACCCAGCTAGAAGTGATCAGTTTCCACCGAAGTGAATGTTAGGTGTTTGTTTATTATCTCGTGGCTGTATATCCTGTACCTGCTTTGCTAGGTAGTCACACCCACGGGTGGTGTGCTGGACTTCAGGTTTAGGCTTAGTTATTATGGGCTCTGACTAGCCCCTAGCCTGACCCTGCTTCCGTATCGTGTCCGTGACATCCTAGCACTGTACTGTACAGTAGTACAGTACAGTAGTACAGTCTTGCTTCACTGTCTGGGTTTCCGAGAGCATAAAGCCTCGGCCAGACACTGTTTATGTGATTATCAGTTTGATGCTCAGTGAGCTTAGCCGGACAGCGGATCTGTCTTCCTCGCACCGGCTAAGCATGCAGCGGGGCATGCAGCGGGGCATGCGCCGGGGCACGCGGGGCATGCGGGGCATGCGGGGCATGCAACATGCCAGCCTGAGCATGCGACCAGCTCAGTGGGGCATGCAGCGGGGCATGCGCCGGGGCATGCGGGGCATACGGGGCAAGCAACGCTGCCAGCTGAGCATGCAACCAGATCAGTGGGGCATGCGCCGGGGCATGCGCCGGGGCATGCGGGGCATGCGGGGCATGCCAAATGCCAGCCT
>LGRX02034693.1:0-19895 GCA_001247695.2 Cymbomonas tetramitiformis
TACGCACGCTTTGACGAACATCTATCGCGATGAGTGAGAATGAATTCGCCACGTACTAATGTGAAATTTATTTAGTCATGTTTGTCAAGCACAACTTAGGATCACAACTCCTTCTACCTCAGTCATTATCTCCGGTAGCTTCGGATGACTGGCCAAGAATCCGATGACAAACCACGGTTTTGGCAAAGGTAGCATTTAGCAGTTTTTTATTTATCCACATATGATATCTCGCATGTGTGCGTATCTGTGCAAGGGTATGATTTTGAACAAGGCTCACTACACCTTTAGCAAGGAAGGATCAATTCCTGCTTCAATGCAACATAATGATAAACATTAAGAGCAAGGTTGTATAGATGATCGACATGTATTAGTATATATTACAAAAAGTAAGGGCATAAGGCTTAATATAATGTTTAGCCTTCATAGGCAGCTATAATGTCTGCTGCATTGGTCAGCTCTGTGGCTTTGACCCAGGTGTCATGCTCAGGACCGTAGCCTGCATATCGTACTAAATAGTATTTGACACCTCTAGTGAACTTATCCGAGAGTATATGTGATATCTCAAATAGTGGTTGCCCTTCTTCGGTGATCATCTGTGGCAGAGGCAAAGGTGCTTGAATCGAGTCGTTGTACAGCTCTAATCTGGAAACAGGCTGTACCGGATGAATACGGATATCAAGATTTCCGAAATCTAACTCGTATGCACGTCCATGGCTAAGCACTTTGGAAATAGTGAACGGTCCAATATATGGCTGCTTAAAGTGTCTGCCTGCCTCTGTCAAACCAGTCCATTGAATAAACTCGGTCCGTAAAAGAACTTTCTGCCCGACTGCGAACTGCTTAGGCATGTGAGTCTTATTGAATATGGCTTGGCTAATTTCTGCTGCTCGGAAAATGTTGTCTACCGCGTTGGCATGAACAACCGAGTACTGGTCAAAATGATCTCGAATAGCTTCTTGTATTGGAACAGGAGCTTCTGGCGGAATAGTAATAACCAGATCATGAGGCGAGAGTGGTTGCGCCATCGAGTCGAGATAAAATGGTGAATAACCAGTTGATGCAGAAACGGTATTGTTAATTGCAACCTCCACCAGAGGCAACTTGTCCTCCCACGAATTGGCTGAAGTATCATTGCAACAACACCTGAAAATGAAAATGCTACTAATCAGTTTGTAAACCAGAGGATGGTGAAATCAAATCATGAATCAACAATCTGAAATTTACCTGAGGATGTCCTCAATGAAGGCATGGCTTCTCTCATTGGCAGCATTCGACTGTGGATGGTGTGACGATGTCATGGACAATCTCGTACCAGTAGATTTCCACAGTGTTTGCCAGAATGTAGAGGTGAATCTGGTGTCTCGATCTGAGATGATGTTCCTCGGAAGACCATGGAGCTTGAAGATATGCTGCATATAGATGGAAGCAGTATGCTGAGCTGTCCAGGTCATGCTGAAGGGAATGAGATGACAACGATGAGAGAATTGGCACATTACCACAAATATACTGTCGTGCCCATTAGTGGTGATAGGCAGATGAGTGATCCAATCAAGAGATACATCAAGCCATTTTGTCTTAGGCACAGAATATCGTATGTGTGCCTGACCATAAGGCTTGTGTCGCCTCGTTTTCTGGCGCTGACAAACGGGGCACTCCTGAATGTACTTGATGGCTGCTGTTGTCATTCCTGGCCAATAATACCGGCTACGCAGAAGATGAAGCATGCGATTTTTGCCTACATGACCAGAAATAGTGGCTGAGTGGAACTCATGAAGAAGAATGTGGCGAAGTTGTGTGATCTCACCGTCATCTGTGGGGACTTTAGCTGTTGGTGGAATGTACAGCTGTCTGCCATATATGGTCTTACGATAAATCAACCCCTGAATGAGCTCGAAGCTGTAGCTGCTGACTGACTGTGATGAAGTCGATGATGCCAGCTTAGCCAAAATAGTCTGTGCAAATGTGTCACGATCATATTCGGATATAATGATGTCGTGTAGCTGATGAGCTGATGAAGAAGATATAAGAGCAATGAATGTAGGATCTGCGGATGGAATGACTTCACTGATGTCCATGTGTTGAAGACAATCAGTAAGTTCAAAAAGTGTAGAGATACGCGTGAGTGCGTCTGCGACCTTATTCTTCTCGCCAGCAATGTGCTCTATACGGAAGTTGTACTCAGAGAGCTCATCCAACCACCGTGCCTGTTTGGGGCTCAGTGTGGATTTGGTCTGGAAATAAACCAGTGGCTGATGATCTGAGCGTACAATAGTCTCAGGAGCTCCCAACAAGATGTGGCGAAAGAATCGGAAGCCTTCCACAATGGCAAATAGCTCGATTTCAGGAATAGGCCAACGTCTCTGTGTATCGGATAGAGTGACGCTGTGATAGCCACATGGCTTCATACCTTTTCCTTGATCCTGGAGTAATACTTGGCCAACGTGTGTGCCTGATCCATCGACCTCCAAAATAGATGGCAGTTTCTGATCTGGAAGTTGTAATACTGGAGCGTTACAGATGGCACTTTTGAGGTTATCAAATGCCTGCTGCTGCTCAGTTTCCCAGACAAACTCTGCATTATCTTTAAGGAGACGATTGAGAGGTTCGGCAACTTTGGAGAACTTTGGTATGAATCTCCTAAATTGACCAACCATGCCCAAGAATGACCGAAGGGATGATTTGCCATCTTTAGCCATACGGCGTAGAGGCTGCTTTCCAACGGTAGGACCATAAGACACTGGAGGCTGAATTGCCATGACTGCTCTGATCCTGTCTTCGATGATGGATAGGCCTGCTTCAGATATGTGATGTCCGATAAAATCTATAGATTTGACGAACAACTCCACCTTGGAAGGCCTAATGAAGAACTGGTGATCTCTGCAACGCTGGAGGAACTGTCGAACATGCTTCACATGACTGTCAAAATCTGGACTGTATACAATAGTGTCGTCCATGAATATGACAAGGAACTGGTCGATGAAATCAAAGAATGCCCGATTTCCTACACGAAGTGCTGTTGCAGGAGCATTGGTCAATCCGAAAGGCATAACCGTCCATTCATAAGAACCGTATCTGGTGCGAATAGCAGTTTTATGTATATCATCCGGATGAATGGGGATTTGGTGAAAGAACTGGTTGAAATCAAATCTACTGAACCATCTTGATCCCTTCAGCTGCTCTAGTAGGGTGTCATGTGGTGGTAGTGGATACGTGTCCTTGATGGTGATGTTATTCAGGGCACGATAATCACAACACATCCTCCACTTTCCCCCTGGCTTAGGAGCGAAAATGATTGGGCATCCATATGGCGATGATGATGGACGAAGGATACCCAACTCGACATATTTGATGATTTGCCGTTTGAGTTCCTCCATCATGGGTGCTGGAATGGTGCGTACTGGCTGTGAAGGAGGCTTATGTCCAGGTTCGATGTCGATTCTATGATATCCACCTTCAAACCGCTCTGGCCTATGACCAGCCGGAAAATCCTCTTGGAAAACGTCTGAAAAGTCTTCTCTCACTTGATCACGTGCTGCTGTGACCTCGGGGTCTTCCATGGTGGTGTCTGAATCTGATGCTGCAAAGACCAATTCACCATCGACCTCGGAGAGGCAAAAGAGATATGCTACGGCTTCTTCAGCCGAACCACTGGATCGAATGCGACGGAGATGTTTCCTCATAGTGGTGGCACTGACCAATTCCATTTCAGGAAGGCCATCTGAGTCTGGAGTCTGCTCAACTCTGGACAATACTGTGCGAATACTGGAGCCTGATGAATGCTTCCTAGTGATCGTCAGATTTTTGGTCTGAAAGTCAATATGTGGATTCCTCCTCTCCAACCAATCTTGACCCAGAATGACAGTGAATGGTTTCATGTCAATGATGTAGAGATCTACTGAATCCTTATACTTGCCCAGCGTGAATGTAGCATTGGGAAGATAGGATGTACAGGGTAATTGGCTTCCTCCAGCCAACCCCACTGAGAATGATGATGAATCTGATGGTGATATACCCAGCTGAGAAGCAAATTGTCTGTCGATAAAAGATGATGTGGCTCCTGGATCAACCAAAATGTGAGTATTCTGTCCATGGACTTTCCCCTTATACAGCAACAGCTTTTTCTGCGATTTCAGCTGTGCTGTCTGAGATTGCATCTGTGCGATGTTTTCTGTGGGATTATCCATCTGCTGAAACTGTAGTGTCAGTCTGGATAGGACTTCCTCTGAAATACTCTCAATCTGGCCACTTGCTTCAGTGGCATTTTCTGGCTGATCTACCCTCGGGGTGCTCTCATCACCGGTACTTGTGCAGTACCCGGAGAGTTTCCCTGAGCTGGAGCTGCTGGAACTGGAGCTGCTGGATCTGAAGTTGCAACTGCTGCATTGATACTATGCTGATTTTTTAGTTCCTTGACCAGGGTGTTGATTGTGTTAATGAGTTTGTTAGACCCATCTTTAGCACCCTGATTCTTCTGTGGCTGTCTCTGATTCTGAAAGGGATTCTGTGCTGGTGGCTTGCCTTTGATCTGCTTTCCATCATTGGTAGTGGTGGCCCAACAATCCTTCTCGATGTGACCTGGTCGATCACAACGATGGCAAGTCTTATTCTGATTCTGTTTCTGTGATTGTCCTTTTCCTTTTCCTTTTCCCTTGCCTTTGCCACTTTTTCCTTTATTCCTATTCTGATTGGACTTCTGACTGTCATTCTGTTTCCAATTCTGATTTTTGGATCTGTCGTATGGCTTATTGCCACGTCCTCTGTCCTTATCCTTTTTGGCTGGCCCTCCAGATGACTGTTCCTTCTGCCCTCGATAATGAAGAGTCTCTGATTGCTTCGAATGAACGACATAGTTCAAGTCGAGCAATATCTGTGTGGTTAGTGACCACGACATATTATTCCTTTCTGTCTCTGTCAGGAATCGTAAATGAAACTGTCTGCGAAGTTCCGGATCTACGCTGTTGACGAATCTGTCCTTTATCAACACATCTTCCAGTTCAACTGCTGCCAGTGCAGCCAGTGAAGTGAATGTGCGTAGATAATCTGAAAAAGTCTGGTTTTCCTGTTTCAGTGACATTAGGTGTTTTTTAGCCACTGATCTTTTATGGGGGTTACCAAACTGTCTGAGGAAAATCTCTCTGATTCCTGCAAATGTGGCATCTGGTTGATTTGCCACGACCTGGAAATAGTGTCGATCATTATTCTGTATGAGGGTCAGGAAAACTGTGATCAGGTCTTTATCTGGAACTCCTGGATACGTGAATTGGAAGTATCTATCCACGGTTTCCAACCAAACCTCTGCGTCCATTCCTGATTTGTATTGATTTGGTGGTGCCATTTTCACTTTGGGAACCAAACTGGATGGAACCGGTGCTGGTGCTGTATCTGGATCTGTGAAAATCATTGGAGGATTGTCTGCTGTATATTCTTCATCTGGTTCCTGAGGCTCGTTTTCAGGATCTCGATATCTGCTCATATCAGGCTTCATTCGGCTGATATTGTCGAAGAACCCTATCTTGTCGAATCTGGTCTGGGTATTATCATAACCAGCGTGCCATTTCGGGATCTTGAAACGACTGTATGCATCATATGAGCCTAAGATGTCAAAGAACCATGTAGACGGATCTGCATTGATGGGTGGAATATCTGGATCTTCTGCTTCTGCCATCTAATAAAGACAAAACACAACACCAAAATCTCTTCAACTAACTGAGTGTGTGAAGATATATATATATACCTATGTTATATATGGTATATCTGTATATTATGATGAGGTTATGCATGTACATATATCCACCTTCTTCCCCCCTCAAGGAAGTGTGTGATACAGTGGCAGTTGTCAATTGCCAATACCTCATTCAGCATGCATTCCTTATAGGAATCAGCTGTTACAGTTTTAGGGTTGTAGCCCGACAGTCCTTGGGTTGTAGCCCTGCAGTTTTTGGGTTGTTGCCCATAGTATTATCATGTCTATGATGATTTAGCATGATATAATAATGCCAAAAAACGAAGTTTTACGAAATAAAACTGGCATTTTAGAGCATATATAGTTACAGTGGCCCTGTTACTCAATACATTGTTAGGGTGTTACTTGATATCAGTAACCCTAATACAGGTAAAAAATAAGCAGTATGACGTTTTTGCAAAGATTTTTAAGCAAAACTGCATTTAATACCCACATAAACGTAAAGTGTTTTTTAGGAGGTACGTTACACCCCTGTTACACACATTTAATTTTAGGGTTGTTACAGGGCGTTACACATGCTGCATAAATCAGGGATTGATATTTGATATATAAACATTCATTTTATCAAAAAAAATCAATCCGAAATTTTCAAAATGTGTTTTACGTACAACATTTTGAGCGATTTATTGCCATAGCAATAGCGTTACCCATATATATTCAACACCTAATATTTTAGGGTGTCACACTGATATGACATGTGTCATTATGATTTTCTGATACCTTAATAGGTATAAAATCATAATCTTACATAAAATGGGCACACATTTTTCATTTTGAAATTAAACGTGGAGCTTTTTCACCATTTTACAGCTTTTTTCAGCTGTCTGAAATATTGTTGTGGTGACATATTTCAGTGTAAATGTGAAATGTAAGTACAGAATCATTACAAGGAACTTCACTTTTGCATATGACATTTTTTCATAGCAAATAAGTGAGTTGTGCTGTATATCAACATTTATAGTTGACAGCATTCTGGGTTTTACTGATTTAAACCCATGCACAGCAAATGTACTTTTCTGGTTTATGTATATATTAATCAACTTAAGTGGAAACAGCCACTTTAGCGATATTTCTCAACCTATGATTTGTTTGAGCATAGGTCTGTGCTCTTAAGATTTATCAAAGTGATATATCTCATTTGGAACAAATCTGGACTTTGCTGGATACAATCACAGCAACTTCACACAACACATTTATGTGTGTGTGAATGTCCTTTACACTATTGTCAGAAATCATGTGAAAACTGATCTGTATGTTACATGCAAATTGAGCTGATCAATTCTGAATCAACTATCATAATGCAATGTACTTGTTGTAGTTGCTCCAGCTGATATGTGAGACGAATGGACAATGCTCAGCAGTGACCAGCTGCTTATTTGAGCATTGTATAATGCCTTCGGGTCTGGAGATATTCTCCATCCAGCCCTTCAGCATGTAGTTTTATCCTGTTTACCTTAGCTATCGCCATCACTGACATCCAACACGCACATGTGTTTGTCGGATGGTATCTATATTATCATGCACATAGTTGACATTATAGTTGATCATTTCACTTACTGAGTCAGTGAATGTCATTATACATAGTAATGTCAGTGGTGTGTGCATTGTATAGGTACTTGCTGATTTAGTACTTGTAAGTGTGTGTGTGAATTATTTACTATACACACTTGTATGTAGGTGACTTCTGGTATTACAATACACCAAGATGATTTATCATGCAGGATGATCTGTATACCATGTACTGAATAAATCTAGCATGATATATATATCAGCTTAGGGGTTATTGTAATCCTGTATACTCTCATTTACAATAATGAGTTGCTTGATTTATTTCACATGTAGTTCCGGTGAGCATTCCATTCAGTGATCCACCATAGAACGAACATGCTCATCCCAAATCCTTCGTCAGAGCATGTCGAGCTAATTATGGTGTTAAGATCACCTTCAGGCACCTTACACTTACATGGGTTCCAATATAGCTTACATGCACTGCAGTATGCTTTGTGCATTGTATAATGTATTGTGATGTGATGCCATGTGTCCCAGTTGTTAACGTGATCAAACTGGTATGTACATTACAGCTGGTATCGTGATCAAGCTGTATGAATAATGCATGCACAATCACAGTGATGCTCAGTATAATAATGTACAGGTGGTGAAATGCACATCTGCTGCATGCACTCAGTATATACTCATGATAGTGTATACTGCAAGTATGTGTGTGTGTGTGTTGCTGCAGGTATTATTATCTCCACACACTCGACTTTTTGCACACACTATGATGTTGCTGCAGAGTATTCAATGATCTGTCATGTTGAGCGTGTGTGTGTGTGTGTAAGCTATTCACACAGCATTTATGCAGTTCACACTCATGATTGTAGGTTGATATAATCTGACAGTGAATAGAGTATAGTATCTCAGCAAACATTAGAGTATTATATGGCATGCTGCAGTATATTGTCATCATGCGTCCGTTCAGGATAATCCCGGATATTGTAACATGCTGCATTTATGTACACCATCATCGCGCGTCATCTGTTATGATGCGTCTAGCCCGGTGTATACATATACTGTCAAGCAAAATAATCATGCGCACGTCGACAAGTGATTTTTGCGACCATTTGAAATGATGATTTTTCGATGACAAGATCAGTATTACAGTATACGCATCAAAAACTGCAAACTGCGATTTATTGCGACTTTGATGAATCGCTGATGTGCGCGCTGTGAATAGTGATGATATCTCGTCGCAGAGATGTACGGCATGTGATACGAATGCCATTTTGTATACGAAACATACACTGATGACGAATTGTGCATATGCGCGTCAGTTTGTCGAATCTCGAACAATTTTACGAATGATGTCAGCGCATATGTGCGATCGGCATGCTGTATGCACACCTTCTCGCGCTGTTATCTCTGACGGCGTGTATGTGAACAAATGCGATTGCGACGATGCCTCCTCGCGCACTGATTTCGCTGTTTATTCCGCAGCGGTCGATATTATGCGAGATATGTTGATATATGCGTGCGACTGCAACGCTGTTTGAAATATGCGATCCGCAACCTGCGCACACAAAATTCGATATCTCTACTACTGCACTCACACTCTATGCGTCCTCAGTTCGTCGCCTTGACGAGTCGGAGAATACCATTATGTCAGGGCTAGATAAGCGAGCCCTCAGTATATTGATATAAAGCGCTGTGTTATGGGACGGTAACACACGCGTAAGTAATGAGCGGAGATGAGTGCAGGCTTCTGTGAGAAGATCTGCTGAAGCACAACGCTTCCTCACTTTTATACCTACGTCACCCATCATCTTAGATGGTACCGCCATTGGGTTGTGAACCCGAGACGTAGGTTGAACGACCAGCATGGTAATAACGACTAGTTCGTTCATGCTGCACATGCGAGTTCCGCGCATGCTGGAAGCTAAAGATGGTTCTTGGTTTGTTTCCAAGATGTATCTTTGCTTTGCCATCTTCGAGTTCAATCATACGAACTCTCGATGACAGGGATGCCTGATGATATGACATAATCATCTGGCGACATGTACAGTCATCGTCGACCGTACTGACGACTGTCATAAATGTATGACGCGACTCGACCTGTACAGTCATGATCGACCATACTGTCGACTGTCATAATAATATATGACATGACATGACATGACATGGTATGACATGTATGACAGGTATGACACGTATGACATGTATGACACATATGTCATCGGTCATAACCCTGACATCCGACGAATCGTAATCCACGCTACAAGTCCCGAATTCATCGTTCTCCTTTCTGTGTTATCGCTTAGTGAATAATAATTCAGGTCGAGGTGAAGGACTCTTCACGGCGCTCGACGTCAAGTCGGCTGGCCTGTAGGAACTAGCTTTTTGAATTTTGAGCTGAGACTCATGACATGACATGCCGTGACATGACATTGACATGATGATATGACACGCCGCCCACGGCAATATTGACCCATATTTCGCGCATATTTCTTTTCGATATTTCGATATTTCGCGATATTTCGCGAAAATCACCCAAATTTCTCGAGAATTTTTTTAGATTTCTCGGCCTAAATTTTGACCCAAATTTCTTAAAAAATTTCGCGAAATTTGGGCATGGCCCAAATGATGAAGGCTCCTCACTGGGGTCACTGCCGCAGCCTTCCGGCATGCGATGGGGCTGCAATCTTGCAAATGGCCAAACGCGCTATCGTTCAGACCGTTCACGCGTTCACGCAAGAGAACAAGAGATGCAGAGAAGCCCCTATTCGGGTTGCTCCGCTACCAATTGCGCAATTGGTAGAGAGTAGCCCCTATTGGATGCAATTGGTAGAGAGTACCTGCGGATGACAGGTATTACCTGTCAAAATCCGGGCCCGCAGGTATAGGTACAGGTGTAGGTACACTTTGGATGACCGAAATCGGGCACAGGTACAGGTACAGGTACTAGCCTATCAGCGACAGGTACAGGTACAGGTAGTACCTACTACCTGCGCGCAGGTACTTTTCGCAGGTAGTCGACTACCTGTGCGGAAAGGCCCTGGATTTAAGGACGGGACTCAGCCAGAGTAGTCGTGAAGGCATCAGAATTATTATCAATTTTAATTATTACTAATATGATTATTATTATTTTTGCGTGTGGGGAAAAAGCGTAACCTATCGTAACACGCCTGCCGTAAGATGCGAATCACGAGAAATCCTTTTCTCATCGGAGAAGCAAGATTGAGTTTTCTCCACCTGTGTCACGTTCAGTCGTTCGCGAATTGGAATGCTACTGTAGTCAAGTCTGAAGTCAAGCAGAGAAACACGACACTCGACAGCCATACATACGATAGACAGCATCAGCAGCAGCAGTTGATGAGCAGCAGTTCGAAAAGACGGATCTCTAAACTCCTTCGATACAGTATCACGAATGCACGAAGGCTAACTGGCTCCACTTTAATCGGAGCACTATTCTACGTGAGCGAGATGAAATGCCCACTGCCTCCTGGCATTTCCACTGCCTTGGCGGTGTGTGGGGTAACAGCATGCCAAGCTATATTGTGACTGAATACACTCGCCCGTCAGGTTTTCAGGTTTGAGAGAGCGCTTTACTCAACTGCGACAGCGGAAGCAGCTTCCAAACTATTTACCTCAGAGTTTTCGAAAGGTCTGCGCGAGGTGGTTTTCAAATTTCTCAACTTGCTCGCAATAAGCGTGACGAGCATGACAACTTCCACAACTAGTACAGAAACTTCCTCATGTAGCTTTGCGCTTGGCTGCTCAGCTTGCACAGCGAGTAGCTCTTGCGTCTGGTGCGCTGATGTTGGAGAATGTCGAAGCATTGGTCCTTATAAGTCTACTATTGCTGCAGAGCCCTCTTCGCGCATAATATATAGGTACCCAACACTAAAGCTGTTTCTAGACAAAACCTCGTGTGCTGTAAGTTTTGACATAATAAAAATCACTGTATAAAGACTAAGAAAACGATATTGGAGCCTCTGTGGATGGATGAGGCTTCACGGCCGCGGCCGAGGGAAGAGCCTTGCCAGCCGTGTAAGCGCAGTGGTTCTGTTTGTTCTGTAGTCGACCTGTTTATTGCCTCTTGACTGGTATCCTGTCTCTAGCAATCACTGGCTGATTTAGACTCTTCTTTAACTTTGTGAGATGGTATTATGTTTCCTGCAGTGAGGCGCTGTTCGAGAAGACATATGGATATAATGTCACAACGTCGGTCCCAGCTGGTATGTGCGAGGCCGTGGTGCACTCTGCCGAGTCTTGCTCGATCGAGCACTACTGCAAGCACTCCTATGCTTCAGCCACCTGTAACCAATGTCTACGGTACGACGGCTGTGGATGGGCCGTCTACGAGAACGGTGTCGGCCATTGCCAGAGTGGCACTGTAACGGGGCACTTTTTGTGGACGGTACCTACGCTTCTCTCGACCCTTGTGTTCAAGACGGCGTGAAATATGGAAGTCCGCAGTGCCATTTTATCGTTCACACGTGGCCAATGTCATTCATAGCGTTGTCGTGACGAGGAGAAGGCATGGTAAATTTTGTGCTTGCATCCCAAGGTAAACGTCGTATCCAGCATCAAAGGGACAGAAAGATATCTCGCGCCACGTACGGTTCCGCCTGATTCAGCACTCGAGGGTATCCTGCTGTAACGAGTGTGTGCGGTGCCCTTGTATGCTTTTAGGCCGAAGAGTCACCGAGCCAGAGTTGGAAGTTTGGAAACTGGGCGAGATATTTCCAGACGAACACATGGGAGTCACGTTGTTATGACTCACCGCCTCGTCACGCTAGCCCACCCTCGCCGAACTTCCCTGGAGGACACACGTCCACCACTGGAGTCGAAATATCCATCACGATAGTATTTATTTTCCTAATTTTAGGTGAGCGACAGCTTGTCGCATATACTCTTTCCTTGACACGAGAATTCAGCCATCGTGGCATCTCCTCCAGGTCCCGTCGCTGCCACTCCCTCATCGCAAGCACGTGCCCCTGGCTGCCGCTCTCACACTATGGCGCCGCCCCAAGGCTGCCACCCCCTGACTGCCGCTCCCACACTATGGCGCCGCCCAAGGCTACGCCCCTGACTGTCGCTCCCACACTATGGCGCCGCCCCTACCCCCTGACTGCCGCTCCCACACTATGGCGCCGCCCCAAGGCTGCCGCCCCCTGACTGCCGCTCTCACACTATGGCGCCGCCCCAAGGCTGCCGCCCCCCTGACTGCGGCTCCCACACTATGGCGCCGCCCCAAGGCTGCGGCCCCCTGACTGCCGCTCCCACACTATGGCGCCGCCCCAAGGCTGCCGCCCCCCTGACTGCGGCTCCCACACTATGGCGCCGCCCCAAGGCTGCGGCCCCCTGACTACCGCTCCCACACTATGGCGCCGCCCCAAGGCTACGCCCTGACTGCCGCTCCCACACTATGGCGCGCCCAAGGCTGCCGCCCCTGACTGCCGCTCCCCACACTACCAAGGCTGCTGGACTGCCGCTCCCGCACTATGGCACCGCCCCAAGGCTGCCGCCCCCTGACTGCCGCTCCCACACTATGGCGCCGCCCCAAGGCTGCCGCCCCCTGACTGCCGCTCCCATGCTGTGATGCCACCTTCGGAGCCCGGTTGACACTCCTGCACAATAGCCCCGCCCTAACTGTGGCTCCCACAGCATATCCCCTCCCCGGGTGCCGCTCCCACACTACGGGCCCAACCTGGCTGCCGCTCCCACACAATAGCACCGCCCTGGCTCCCACTCCCGTATGATAGCCTCGCCCTGGCTGCTGCTCCCACACTACAGCCCCACTCTGGCTGCTGCTCCCACACAATGGCCTCGCCCTGGCTGCTGCTCCCACACAATGGCCTCGCTCTGGCTGCTGCTCCCACGCAATGGTCAAGATTCTGTTGCCGAGTTTCTGACCTTTCTTGGATCCTGCCCACGGTCTAGTCTTTGATTTGTTTGCCACCTTCTTACCCTTCCAGGAGGTTCGCCAGTGTGCGTGCTCTCTCGCCAGCTTTTCGGCTGCTTGTTCACTCTCGCACGTTGTGACAAAGTTGACTGTGCGAGTACTGAGTTGCGTTCCTCCCTGCGCTCGCCTACTTGTTCCCTCCACTGGAGGGTTGGTCGGGCTAGATTAGGTTTCTGTGCCTCACACCACTCGCTGCGAGTACCCAACGATTGTGTTTGTATGTGACGCTTTGTACTGCGTGCTGTGCGGCTATACTCTGACCATATAGGGGGGAGAATGCTCTTAATGAACGCAGCTGCAATATGCTCTGCGTACTGGATGTGCCGCCTGTTTTTGAGAAGGACAGCCACCGAGAGGCTGGAAGCCACAGCGCAATTGCCTGTTATGGCTTCTGATGCCCGTGCCGGAGTGAGTGAAGTCGACCTCGAAGTGCTCTGCCCTCTTAGCAAGGCCCAGAACGACTTGGAAGATGACTGCTGCATTTGCCTATCCGCTCCGTGTAATGGGGAGGGCATCCGGGTTCTGCCCTGCAAGCATATTGTTCACAGCGAGTGCATTGGACCATGGTTTAAGGCGCACAGTTGTTGCCCTTTGTGCAAGCAAGATGTGCTGGCGTCAGGAGATATGACGACTTTATACGATATGCGAGGAATTGAAGGGCAACAGCATTCAGCAGCAGTGTTACCTGTATTCAGTGACACGGGCGAAAGCTTGAGTGAGAGGGCACCTGGTTCCTCAGGGCATGTAATTGAGCTCCCAACCTATATAGTCCATAGTGCAGACCTCTCAAGTGCCCCGGAATTGGACTCTTATTCGGACGCCCTCTCAACTGTCTATGTGGCAGAGACAGAGAATGTCGAGGTGATTGACCTGCATGATGCCATACTGGCACGTAGCCCGCAGACCTAATAATCGTATGCCACGTCATGCCGTGCGGCCTTCCATGACATCTTATGTTTGTTCACATTGACAAGACTTCTTCAGCTGTTCTAGAACTAGACTACCTCTTGAATTGTGAAAACATATGTTCACGTGTTGATGATCTGTCTTGTGGAATCACCACCTCATGGTGGATTGATCCATTCGCTTCGTTCAGCCATAGCATATCATCAAAGGTGTATGCCGGATCTACTTTGTTCTCATTTAGCTTGAATGCAAATAAACGTGCCACACAGAAGACCGGAATTGTCATATGGGAACTACCCCGTGAGCAGTGGAAGCCTTTCCTAGCACATGCCCATATCACAGTGCTCAAGCAGGTGAACCCGGAGTCTGATACGGTATGTACTTACAGTGTACTGTGGGAACCTCGTAAACTTCAAATAGAATGCCTTGGGCCGGAAAGGGAGTCAGCCATTTCGCCGCAACCGATAACTAAGCTGGTGATAAGTTTCATTCATATGCACCTTCATGTATGTATGTATATTCGTGTATGTACGTTATGAAATGGTTGTCACCTAATGCACACAAATATCAAATACGGTGGTCAAATGTGGGACATGCTGCTATGCGCCATGCACACATATAATTTAGCAATGATCGCTTTGCACTTTGCATTTTTGGGTTGTTGCATAAATGCAGGCATGTGAATAATGTTGCATTTTTGCTTAAACGTCTATTTGCCATCAACCCATTGACTTGAATGCACGAGATTTACTACAGATGCAAATGACAACAATGCATGTCTGCTGACACCAAATGCGCGTCATCAATGTTTCCGTGCGCTCACTGCATCACCGAGGCATCAAATACTGCCTCTGCATGTGTACACCGCACTATGCCACTTCGGAGCTCCAATAATAATGGAATGACCACAAGGTGATGTAGCATTGCACTTGGAAAAACGCGATTCAAGAAGCAGCATCACAGCAAGTATCTTACGGTCCCATCAGCGCTTACAGTGTTCAGTCATGGCTTAATTATTCAGGTGGACTAAACAAAACTTTTGATAATCTTCACAGTAACCTCTTGGCCATAGGTGGCATCACTGTTGTGTCTCACAAGCACCTTGTTTGAGTTTTGTGCCTGGTCATAGCTGGCGGTCGCAGCTGTGGGTGGTGATACAAACACTTGCAAGCCCTTCGGATAATGATGCTCTGAAGAGACGAAAATCTCCGTTGGTGACTGAGCATGTGTGTCGATCTTGAACACCAACTTGAAGGCCTTGTCAGTGACGTTGAAAAACATGGAGGTGGTGTTTCCCGCGACTGCGCGGGCATAGGTGCGCGCATACCTATTGCACACCAGAGCCTTCTGAATATACTTGTAAATTTGACCAGTTCTTTGTTTTGAGGATTCATCATTTCTTAAAGCATGCCAAAGAGGTCTTACACACTTACACACGCAAAGCACTGCCAGCTGACGGATTCTGCACACCAAGAAGGACACTAGCCAGAAACAAACCCTAGAGAACCCCGTAACGCTCCCGAACATGTACACACATAGTTGAGCAAGTGGGTGAAAAACAAGTGCTTTTCCCCGCTAAACCAAATCCGCACATCCACACAACGGGGTCTCACCCCGCGAAGTATGGAGACCCCTGTCTACAACCAGTGAGGTCTCACCCGGTGAGCTGCGGGGCTCCTAGTTTCACAGGATGGGGGCTCACCCAGCGAGATCCGGGGGCTCTTGTGTCGTCGCATTCCAAGCAGGGCCATAACCTGTCTTGCAGGCACCCCAGGCCGCCCATTGTGACTCCCCAGCGAGTGTCTCGGCTGTTTCGCGGCAGAACGACTTCCATTCCCAAGCCACCCAGCTTTGTAGGGCTGCATCGGCCCGGTCCGCGATTCCTCCGGGTTCGGTGAAGAGCTGGCCACACAACGCAGCGGAATGGTCGTTCGTGGAGAAGCACGTCTCGGTCAGCATAGATCCGGTGCGCAGCCGGCGCGCCGCTTTCTGCTGCTGCTTAAACTGAAACGCATCATGAGGTGCGTTCATTTGAGGGGGGACGTAGTAATGATACGCTACAACAGAGCGATCCGCGAAATCTGTGCCACCAGGAGGATGGTCGAATCCCACCCCGAAGTCGTCCCAAGTAACGCCCGCAAAGAATACCAGGCGCTCTGCGTCCTCCGCGCGGATCGCAGTGTTCAGCTTGTCGTACACTGGTTGCATATTGATCTTGTCCGCGTTCCTGGGAAACGGGTAGGGGACCATAATGAGCGGGTTATGGTAGAAGTCCCCGGCGAAAGGCTCATTCATGAGCTCCACGCCCAGGATGTGCTCGCTACCCTTAAATATCGACGCCACCCTGCCCCACATCTGAGCCCATGCGTCACCGATACCGTCCACGTTCTTCCACAGCGCCTGGCACGCCGCAGTGTAGTCCTCTGCAACTGAAAAGCTTGACCAGTCCTGGTGCTTCGCGCAATCCTGGCGCACCGGGAAGCCGCGCGCATCGGTTCTGTTGAAGGGCTTCGCGAGGGGAGCAGGAAAGCTACCAAAGAGATGGAAGCCTCCATCCGACTTGACTGCCCACTCAGGAATACCCTCGCCTGTCGCACAAGCCAGACATCCAAGGTCATCACAAAACAGTTGGCTCGGAGGTGGCAGCTTTTTTCTTTTTCGCAGCTGCAAGCCATTGCTACTTCACGAATGTCTGTTGCTGAGATGATAGCAAAGCAAGTGCGAGCGATGGTTTGGCCTGCACATTCACTCCTCACAACGGAATCCACAATCGATGTGGTGACTCTTTTCGGAGATATCGAACGGTTTGAAAGTGTCTTCCGAGTGCCGAAGAGAGGCATGGGTACAAGTTTTCAAAACATATTCAAGAAATACAAAGTAGTGATGCCGTCGACGTATCCCAAAGTTTATCTTATGCTACTGGGCGGATGCGAGGGTTTGCTCACCGCAAAACTTCTCCGACAAGATGTCCTGGTGCATATCAAGAATCGTATATATACCATATGCGGCTGCCTTCTCCGAGATGGATTTCAGAACGCTTAAATATGTCTCATTGTACTGCCCTCTCACCGGTTCAATGCCAGGCCACATTGTCCCTAGGCGAAGGACGTTCAGACCGAGCTCCTTCATAATCTTGAAGTCTCGGTCTGCCAGTGACAAATCAGTTGAAAACTCATCGTGCACTGGAATCCAGGGAGGGCCTTTCACCACGGCATTCACGCCGTGAAAAAACATTTCTCGATTGTCCTCATCCGTAAAGGTGCGCTCTCCTGTTTCGCGTGGGCGTAAACGAACTTTTTGAAGAGTCTGCGAAGCGTCCAATATCGGCAGCACTGCGAAGCAGAAAAGGAGGAATGGCGACATAGACACTCTATTCGCGACAGTGAATTCACGCTTGCAAGTGTATCTCAATTCACAAAAACAATGTAAGGATAAAGGTCGCATGCTGATGCTCATCAAACCGAAAGTAAGAATGTTACAAAACTGTAGGTTGGCACGAGATATCTCATACCTAGTCATATCTCAATTATCTACACAGATAAAAATGGGAATAACTCATCCGGATCGTTACCTCGGTACTCTCGTCTGGCTGAGACCAGAGTTTACGAGCTGCGGCCGCTGCGCGGCCGATCGCGATTTTCGACACGACAAGAATCTACAGGAATGGAAAGCAGCTCGTAAACCTCCGGTGTAATACAGAAAAATAAAAAATCCTTAAAAAGTGAAAAGAAATCGCGTCCGGAGGCTCGTGGTCTCAGCCAGAGTAGTAATAAGGGTACACCCGCGGGTGATGAGTTGACGTTAGGGTTGACGACGAATGACCTTTGCTACAAGCCAACACTCGGGGAGGCTTCAGATGAAAATTCTCAAAGGGTATATCCAGCTACAATGACATTAATATTTTAGAAAGGACGAATTCATACCGTGAGGGAGTTTCTTTCGCGACGACAACCCTGGTTAAACCTCACAGGTTTCTATCTCCTACGGGTCGAGTTGAACGTCAGATCACAGCGCAGGCCCGCATGCCAACTTCACAGTGTTATCACTCTATATCCCGCAGTGCAATCGGCCGATAAAATAACGATGAAGCTATTCGATTTGCCACCTTATATACTTTGCGACGTTTTCCTCTTCAGTTGCACCGCACGAGACTTGGCCCACGTAAGGTTTGGTATCCCCGCAGCACTTTGCCGTTAGCACACACAGGGATTATTACGTCTTTATAGTTGAAAAGTCAGCACCCAGCGGATAGTCGTTGATTCATCCGCAGCGTAATTGAGCTCGCTAAATGCGCACATCATTCAACCTTGCTCAATGCCGCTGTTCAAAACCCTAATACCCTTCCTGGATGCCGATAAGGATCCCGCATAAGAAGTCGGGCTATGGCTGACTTTTCTAAGATGATGCACAGGCTCACTTGTAGGCGGGCTCGGGAATTAGCTTGTACCGCCGAGGATGACTTCTGGGCTCAGCTGTTTCAGAACGCCTTCGGCGCTCGATCTCAATACTGGAGCTTCCTCGAACAACCCGACATTCCTTGGCAAGCTCGTTACAGGTCTCTGCCACAGTTCTGTGGCCACGTATTGCAACGAGCTCTTACGGTCATTTTCATTGTTCTTGAGTGTCACGATCATATTCGTTTCGCAACGCGTCTTGGACTACGCGACGTGGTGCGAGAAGTTTAGTCGTTTCGTAACGTTGACACTGCGTGGTTTAGAACCAAAGTCGCACGAAGACTTTTTCACAACAGCACAACTTGCGTTTCTTGAGGTTTCCCTCGCCAGCCTATTCTATCATTGTGTTATTGTGTGTTAAGGTTGAATTTCTCTCCTCGCTCAAGAGCCCTGAGAATTCTCGGTGTTGTGTTGGCCAGAGAACGGGTATTGGCAGCCAGAAACTGGAAATTCGGATATTGCAAAGTAACCCGCGAGGAATTTGTTGCTAAAGAGCTGCAAGAGATCTCAGAGGGTATAAAGACCACTGCGCTGTACTTGGACGGGAATATGCTTGTGTTGGGACAGACCACGGTAAGGGTGGCCCCTCCATGCTCCTCCACGCGGTTATCTTCACTGGGGTACACCTGCCCCCGTATGACTTTAGCAGGCTTTATGGGGTACACCTGCCCCGTTATGACTTTAGCAGGCTTCAGGGGGTACACCTGCCCCTTATGACTTTAGCAGGCTTCACGGGGTACACCTGCCCCCTTATGAATTTAGCAGGCTTCAGGGGGTACACCTGCCCCTTGTGAACTAAGTAGCCCCATGGGGTACACCTGCCCCCTTGTGAACTTAGCAGGCTTCATCGGGTACACCTGCGCCCTTATCACTTTAGCAGGTCATGGGGTACACCTGCCCTTATGACTTTAGGAGGCTTCAGGGGGTACACCTGCCCCCTTATGAACTTAGCAAGCTTCATGGGGTACACCTGCCCCCTTGTGAACTAAGTAGGCCTCATGGAGTATATCTGCCCCCTTGTGAAATCGCGCAATGGTTGTGACCTGTCACCGATTTGATATCGCCAGGTCTTTGACTGAGGCAGATGTTTGTCCTCTCCCTGTACAGGGACGCGTGGAGGTTTGGGATCTTAGGAGAAATGAACGGACACACATCCTATTGGGTTGCTGGCAAGTCCCCACTGAGTTGACTAGGGTGTATACTTGATGTCAGCTTGATAATCAATACTGCTTATGCTCGCAAGGTGCTTTTGACTAGGGTATATACTTGATGTCAGCTTGATAATCAACACTGCTTATGCTCGCAAGGTGCTTTTGACTAGGGTGTATAC
>LGRX02034694.1:0-16391 GCA_001247695.2 Cymbomonas tetramitiformis
AGACCTATGCTCAGAACAATCATAGTTTGACAAATATCACTAAAGTGGATGTTCCTAACTGGATGTTCCCACTTAAGTTGATAACTTATATATCACCAGAATGTACAATTGCTGCCATGGGTTTAAATCAGTAAAACCCAGAAATGCTATCAACCATAGATGTTGATATACAGCACAATTCACTTATTGCCATGAAATTTATCATGTGCCAAAGTGAAGTTTATTGCAGTGATTCTGTACTTTACATTCCACATATACACTGAGATATGTCACCGAGGCAATATATCAGATAGCTGAAAAAGCTGTAAAATGGGTAAAAATGCTCCACGCATGATTTCAAAATGAAAAATGTGTGCCCATTTTATTTTAAATTATAATTCTATACCTATTCAGGTATCAGAAAAACATAATGACCATGGTCATATCTCGTGTAACACCCTAGATATTAGGTATGTAATATATAGGGGTATACATGTTGGCTGTACCAAAATACGTAAAAATGCTCCACGCATGATTACAAAATGAAAAATGTGTGTGGATTTTTTTGCTGATCTGATTATTCAGCTATATCTGAATATTCCCTGATTTATACAGCACTTGTAACACCCTGTAACACCCCTAAAATTAAATGTGTGTCTCAGGGGTGTAACGTACCCTCTGAAAACCACCTTACATTTATTCAGGTATTAAATGCAGTTTTGCTTAAAAACCTTTGCAAAAAAATTATACTGCTTATTTTTTTACCTATATTAGGGTTACACATACCATGTAACACCCTAATCATACTATTGGATGTATGGGCCACTGTAACATTACATGCCCTAAAATGCTACTATAATTTCGATAAACTTCGTATTTAGCATTAACATATCATGCTGTTTTCGACACAGACATGATTATAAATCGGGCAACAACCCAAGAACTGTCGGGCAACAACCCAAGAACTGTTGGGCAACAACCCTAAAACTGTAACAGCTGCTTCCTATAAGGACTGCATGCTATAACCTATAAGCTATAAGCTATGAGGTATATAGGCAACTGACTGCCTATGTGTTCACACTTCCTCGAGGGGGGAAGAAGGTGGATAGGATTATACACATATCCATTTTTCCGATCTGGTGATTATGATGGATTGCTTTTGATAAAATCACTGCATCCACAAGTAACGTTGAAATCTGTACAACGTTAAAATCCACCATCACTAACAAAGTGTAAACTCGGATGGGAAACTATATCCCAATGACTATAAGTTGACTCTTGCTCAGCATTTACATTCTCGAGTAAGTTTGGAATGCTGAACTATATACATAACATATAACCTGATACCATGCTTAATTGCATTTCCTGGATCAGAAGATGATAGTTATATATTGTATATATATATATATATCCCACCTGATATACTTTGGCACTATAGCTGTATATAAGAGTGGGAAGGACAAGTGCATCGCTGTAAGACTGGTTGATATAGTCCCAGTGCTGAAGGCAGAATTTGGCACCCGAATAACAGCTGATAACTGTTGGTGACCACCATGCAAGACCTTCCAAGCGTAACTCCTTTGTCCTGAGATGCAAGTGAATTGTTCATAATATGTTGACATCACATAAAAGCATTCTGATAAAAACCCTATATATTCACATGAGTTGTCATCACTACAATGACATGGGTTTTAGAATCGTCGAAATGAGTATAACTCCGATGAATTCATTAGTACAGAATAAGCTGTTGGGATTATTCCTCCGGCTGGATTGCAATCATTCACAATCCCTGTACATCCCGGTGACAAAATATTGCACTGGACTGATCACCACATTAGGTATAATCAGTGATATATAAGTCACCAGAGAAAGCATTGCAATCAGCACAATGCTGTCTAGACTCACAAAGATGAGTAACATATATTCTCATATGTAATAAACAGAGGCACAATGTGACCTACGCTAAAATCGCGTATGCTCGGGCACTGTATTGTGACCTGCGCTAAGATCGTGTATGCATGGACACAACATGACTCGTGCCAATGACGTGGACATATTTTTTGCCACGACATCACATCTGAAATCAATAAATCACTCAGAGTAAAGGTGTTGACATCAGTATAGCACCATTATACATATAGTCATGAGGATTTTAAGGAAGACACAGTCTCTCCGATATTGACAAACATGGTACACATATTACCATGCTCTTTGATCATATATTTGATATCCCACAGCATATAATGATGGTAATAGCAAACCACTTTGCTGGAGGGTAGTGTTGTATATATATAGCACATGCTTGGGCACTATATGACCCACGCTGATGACGTGAATTCGGGCTGCATCCCAACGACTGCAATGCACCTTCGGTGCAAGGGGCTGCATCCCGAGAACTGCTATCCAGCTTCATAGTAAGCTATCACGTCATCACATAGAGGTCGGACCTCTGTTGTATTTGAACGGCGCTTGACAACCGCCTAGCAATACATTTCCTTGAGGGGGGAAGATGATAGGCTAGAAATACAACTAAAAACCAAATAAATAATAAATAATAAAGACAAATAATAAAACAAGTAAGTTGCATCATTGTTTTTGTTTTGGTAAGCCTGACTATATACAGTCAAACCATGCATAACTCCATGAAAGTTGACACATACATCAGCCATGACATTCATATGAGCTTGATTTTGAAGACCTAGACATTGTATACATCTGGTCTAGCATGTATCCAGACTAGAATTGTATACTGACACGGTTCAAACACTGTAGCCTCTGCCACCGATGATCATTGAAAAGGGCAACCATTCTTGATACTTCATACATATCATCTGATTGGATCATTAAAGGTGTCAAGATTACTCAATGCAATATGCAGGCCACGGCCTGAGTATAACACCTAGAAAGGTCAAAGCCACTGAGCTGACCGATGCAGCATAAATGCTAGCTGCCTTGAAGGCTATACAATAAGCCTATTGCCCTTATGTCTTGATATGTATCCGTGTATTGGCATCTCTTAGAGGTAATTATGCCTGCTGAATGAGCCATACCAACCATCTTGTCTTCATTGATCATTACATATCTGATCATATCGCCATTGAGCAATGCCTATTTTGTGAGATTATGTATCACGAGGCATTTCATTAGTGCACATTAAACAATTGAAGTGCAACAAAGATCATCAGCTCTACATCATACCAAAAGGTTGAGTTGTTGTCAATTGATTTTTTCAAACACCATTTCTCAGAGGTCTATTCATCATGAAAGACAGAGTCTGTGCAATCATGGCTATTCAGCCTCCGACATAGCTGACATAGCTATTTAGCTTATGACCCAACCGTTGTTAAGCAGCCTCCACGCTATATGGCTGAAAAATGGCAAGCAATCTCTTCGGTCATTCCTGGGCATAGAGCAATCAAGCACAGCCAATCCAGGATGTTTATCCCAAAATTCTCCAAGAGTTATTCATGTTTTTCAGTGTCATATGAAAATAGCTAATATACCGCCCTATGATGGGAGTCATCTCCTTCAGCGAGGGGAAGTGGTTATGTTGTAAAGTTGACCAATCTGATCATCATAAAAGTGACAGATTTGAGAAAATCGATTGAAACTTGTATTGAAAATGACTATTCCTTACAATAAGGTATTGCACCTAAGGGAATAAGGGTTTCATCGTCTGAAATATGAAAAGACTTTTACATTGACTCTAGTTTCTGAATCCAGAATCGCATAGAAAAAATGTTCTATCCTGTGCATATAGAAAGCACATTAGATTCAGATTCTGAGCATACAAATGGACTTGAATGCACTCGGGTTTGTACTAAGTTGCAATTGTCCAAAGTTTTATTCTGACATCACTATTTATTTGTGGAATAACATACAATGGTATAAACCATCCACATATAGATTGACACCATATTTGTAATTTCATAACATTTTGGCACATAAGACAAGCATGCTTCATTGAGGAATAAAGACTCTTTGAAAGCTCATTCGGGAATGTTTAGAAATTTGTTGCCTCATCCATTAGGCCACGAAGTCTTGGAAAACCCGCAATCTGCATACGGTCTCCAAGCACAGTTCATCCTCATTCTGGAAAGTGACAGAAATTGTATAGTCATAAAACAAGTCACAATTCTATCGGATTGAAATGACACATTCATCATTCATACTTCTTTATCATAACAAGTCTCTGAATAGTGTTTGCCCAAAATAAAATGGGCACCATTGAGATAAGTGATCATGTGCTGAAGAATATACACATATCACTAGGCAATGCCATGTTCTATTCATAATGAAATGACATGTCAGCCATCCATCAACTACGAAAATACAACTCGTAGTAAGTTGTTTTCATTACGGACATTTCTTGATTGACTCTCCATTAGCTTCGATACCAAAGTTAACTTCGGTACTGATTTCTTTGTTCATCATGACAATCATTATCCAGAACCATTGTCTAAGTTGGGTACACTATAGTGACCCTGAACTGACAAAGTATGTGGGCTGCAACCCAACAACTGCATTTGACATCATCTGGCATTTGCCACATTCAAAAACGTCAGGCATATTGCCAATATGACGTAGAGAGAATCAATGTTCAGATTGACATTGTTACCTCTAAAGCATTCGATGAGTAATCTCAGTCTGATTCTCTATCAAACCATTTTTTCACATAACATAATGATTGAATAACATCCTCCATCACCATCTGATTGGTTTGATACATCTCTTTTTGCGAGGGGGAGGAAAAGTATAGATTCATTCATTTTTCATACAGTTGCCACAAATTGATTTACATCATTGTGATTTTGCTTGGAAGATTAAAAATCTTATCAAAAGTTCCAGCATCTGTGTATAGCAGCCATAAAGTTGATGACACGGTACATCATGCCGATTAAAACATCAAATGAAGTCTTATTTGACTTATTGACACATAAAGTTCATTATGAAGAAATCATAGATGCATATTTCTCCGGCTCTATTATATTATATGAAGGGCACTGACACTGGAGAACGATGGTTTTTCAAATGTGAATAAGCTATATTGTAAGCTTACGACCATCACTTTGACGTCAACAGCCTGAGATGCTGATTGTCGAAATTCAAGAGTTGAAAGATTCGATGAATCAACCTTGATATATGTGTTTTGATTGATAAATTGTTGATCCATGGTTTCTCCCCAAATCTAGAGAAGCTGGCACACAAGTTGTTGCCAATGTCTTAAGGAAAGCATCTGAGCAAAGGATTGCCAGTTGTGCCATCAGGCATCGAATTCCATAAACAGCAAAGCCGAGTGAGTAAATCCGCCACTCTAGCTATTTGCCCGTCATTCCTTCCAGGTTCATGACAAGAGATAATTCATCAAAGTCATACACCAATGCATAAGTCACATGCATGGTTTCACAGTTTGTATCCTAATGCCATTCCATCAAGGTTAAGCATCTTGACAGTTACACTGGCCAACCAAAAGCCTTCCTGTCTTCGGATATCTTGAGCATTCTCATTTCCAGCTCCATTATGGACTAGGAAGCATCATGACTGTGCCTCGCCAGGATGCTAATCCTCAAAGCCGCACAATTGAGGCGAGCCTTATGAGACAGTGACCTTTGGCTTGTGGGGCGTCAACCCCTTATCAAATCCTGAACACTTGTTAACACCTGGATAAATTTATCATGATGCAACTTAAGTGGGATTATAAGTTCCACATAATCATATTGTCTACGTATGCTGAAGGCATAACTGCCGCATATGGTTACAATAGGTCGCAGCTTCTATAACATTGTGGCTTCTGAGTCAAAAGCTGATAGCCGATGACTTTTGCCAATAATTGCCGACCAAATAATAATCAGGCCGTGGAAACATGTACCCAAGAGGTTTTCGTCCATCGGTCACATATATATATCAGGGCTGCATCCCAAGAACTGCAGGGCTGCATCCCAAGAACTGCAGGGCTGCATCCCAAAGACTGCGATGCACCTTCGGTGCAATGGGCTGCAACCCGAGAACTGCAGGGTTATATCCCTAACATTTTTTACCCTGCATCAAATTGATATGACAGGAGCAGGAATTGATCCTTCCTTGCTAAGGTGTAGTGAGCCTTGTATAAATCATACCCTTACACAGATACGCATATGCGGGTACCAATATCTGTGAAAAACTGCTAATGCTACCTTTGCCAGCCGTGGTTTGTCATCGGACTTTTGGCCAATCATCCGCAGCTACCGGAGATTGAGGTAGACGGAGTTGTGATCCTGAGTTGTGCTTGACAAACATAACTAAACAAATTTCACATTAGTACGTGGCGAATCCATTCTCACTCATCGCGATAGATGTTCGTCAAAGCGCGCGTACCGGACCGAAAAAGGGAGTTTGGCAGGCGGGTGAGGATTTAAAGTGGACTTATAAAGACCCTCCGATATCTCGTAAGCAGGGCCTCCTCCGCTGCATTAAAAAGAAGCCATTTCGAAATATTCGGAAGGGGCTCTCCATAGTATTCCTGTGAACTTCGGGGGAGTAAGCTCTCTGAAGGGAGGAAGAGGTGGATGCATTATCGCCGAGAATCGTTCGTTAAATCGTCGATCATCGAAGGTGTCGACGGCAAGCGCAAATATCTATCCGTAACGTAAACCTCGGAAGATACCTTGAAACGTCACTCTGAAATACGATACGCAATTCATGGGGCTACATCCTAAGAACTGTAGGGCTAAATGCCTAAGGTGAGGGACTAAAGTGGACTCAGTTCCCCCCCAATAACCTAAAAACACCATGAGGGACGCCTCAAATCGGTGTAAGAAGACTGGTACCAGCAAGAAGCGACAACAACAAAGACATCATAGACATATACAAAGGTATGCCCGTTGTGAGGTCACAACTCTTTTAAGAGGGGAGATCTGTCAGGGTCATGACCGATGCCATATGTGTCATACATGTCATACATGTCATACATGTCAGACATGTCATACCATGTCATGTCATGTCGGTCATGTCATATATTATTATGACAGTCGGTCGCGTCATATATTATTATGACAGTCGGTCGCGTGATATATTATTATGACAGTCGACAGTATGGTCGACCATGACGCTGTACATGTCGAGTCGCGTCATATATTATTATGACAGTCGTCAGTACGGTCGACGATGACTGTACATGTCGCCAGATGATAATGTCACATCATCAGGCATCCTTGTCATCGAGAGTTCGTACGTCGAACTCGAAGATGGCAAAGCAAAGATACATCTTGAATACAAACAAGAACCATCTTGGCTTTTAAGCATGTGCGGATCACGCATGCACAGTATGAACGAACTAGTCGTTATTACAATACTGGTCGTTCAACCTACGTCTCGGGTTCACAACCCAATGGCGGTACCATCTAAGATGATGGGAGACGTATGGCACAAAAGTGAGGAAGCGTTGTGCTTCAGCAGATCTTCTTACAGAGACTGCACTCACAACCCGCTATTACGTACACTCGCATTGCTGTCCAACTTTGCAGTGTTTATTTGTATATTGATAATATATTCACGGCGCCTGTTTATCCCGCCGTATCACCAGCCCAAAACTCGGTAGCAAGCGGGATCAGAGCGTGCAGAAAACCGCGAATGAACATTGCGACGACGAAACCCGATCCAAGCCGGTACCCGCATAGCTGCGGCTCAAAGTCGCTCACCGCAAGCTGCTCATCTCATAACTCTCGCTGATACCCAAACGCGCAAACGCGCACCACCTCTCCGAGCGGCCGTTTAGCCAATCATGGCCAAACTAGCAAGTGGAATAAAGCGTGGATGGGGCCACGACCTACCGGAATATCCTAGTTCACTAGATATCAGAGGGTCCCGAACTGTCTTGATAAACTCTCTCCAGATAAATAAACCCTAAGCTAGATATACCCGGAACGGTCTCGCAACGGTCTCGGAAACTAGCCTACCTGTGACACGGCGTGTGTCACAGCACGAACCTATAGATCAGTCAACCGTCCAGTGTTGGTCCGGTCCTAGGGGTCTGTCATAGGGGCCTGCCTGTCAGGGCTGCCTATGCAGATTCCAACAACAACAGCCGCGGGGGGGTTCTGGCGACACTTGGCGCAAATCACTTTGGAGTCGGGTTTCACGCAAGCCCATTGCAGTTGCGCGTAAGTGCACTTTCGAAATGCAGTTTTGGTTTCCCTAGAACCACAGGTTCGGCAGAATCTGGGCATAGTGAGTGCGATTAAACTCTTCAACGGTGGGACGTTTTGCCATGCAGACTTCGGAACTGGTTAACGGAATGTACGAGGAGTAAGACCGGCTTTCACAATTGGAGAGGCTATCACAGTTGAAGAGAGGCGGCGGCGGCTTCACGGGTTCACCTGTAGCTTGCCGAATTCGCGCCTCAAAACATCAACGCAGCTCGTGGAAATTCCGAGGAAATTGTTTTCCCCGAGAGCTCAGTCCGGTCCTTAAATCTGGTTTGGGTAAAATGAAAATTCGTCGCGTCGCGTAACTTTTGATCGCAGCGATTTGATTGGTTGGAAAACTGTAAAGCAAGGCTCTATATCGATATTTCCGATAACCGATACTATCGATATATCGTATTTATCGCCGATTATCGGATTGCAATATCAAACTATCGATTGTGCAGGTTTTGATGTTCCATATTTTGTTTATAACAAATTACATATAAATGCCCAAATGATCGATTATTTATCAGGGCGTGGTATCGAAGTGTTTTTGGCGTATTGATATTTTTTCGATATCGCAAAAATCATATTGATCAATATCAATATATCGGCTAAGGATATTGATCAATATCAATATATTCCAGCCGTATATCAATCAATATCAATATTCCAAGGTTGAATATCAATCAATATCAATATTCTAAGCGGGAATATCAATCAATATCAATATGTTACTCAATTACGGAACAGGCAAGCAAGCAAGACAAAGTATGTTGATTTGAGTAATAATTTACTCAATGTTTAGAGCTGCCATCAATGAATGCTGAATGGTACCTTCATCCAAAGATTTCCTAAGGTCTGAGTGCATGAAACTAACTTTTGAAAATGCTCTCTCTGAAGAGGCTGGCACTGCAAGAAACTGGCGTGCCATTCTACTTAAGTTGGGAAAGTCTTTTGCATGCCCTTTCCACCATTCAAGCAGGGCGGTATCAGGTGGCACATGGCAATAGCAAATATCTATCAAACTCATCACTAGACACTTCCACCACTGTGGCTTCTTCCTCACATTCATCATCAGAGTCCGCAAGAAAAGATGCGACTGTCACCACAGCTACACCATCTTTGCCTTTGGCCTTTTTCCTAGCCTCTACCGCTTCTTGCTCTTGCACAGGCAAAGGCCGCCAGTCCTTCTCCCAAGCATGCCGCGCCCAGCTCACTGCTTGCTCTTTACTAAGGCCACCTGCCAAATAGCAAGGGCTCACAATCAACTTAAAGGGGGCATATAGCAAAATTAAGACACGAACATAAAACAACAAGATTCACGAAAAACATCATGCTAGTTTTGTGACAAGCCAATCCCGGCGCCCCCGAAAAAGAGGACAAGGTTGCTTCAGCCCGAGCTGTACTCACATACAGTCCCTTGCGAAGGCCTTGGCTGCCATGGAACAGCTAGTCACAAAACTAGCATAACACAACCGGGCATGAACACTACATACAGAACACAGTAACAAACAGTAAACATAAACAGAAACACTAAACAAGAATCACCTTTATTCCAAGAGGTTGCTCCCTTGAACTTAAAACTCTTGTATCGAAAAACATCATGCTAGTTTTGTGACAAGCCAATCCTGGCGCCCCCGAAAAAGAGGACAAGGTTGCTTCAGCCCGAGCTGTACTCACATACAGTCCCTTGCGAAGGCCTTGGCTGCCATGGAACAGCTAGTCACAAAACTAGCATAACACAACCGGGCATGAACACTACATACAGAACACAGTAACAAACAGTAAACATAAACAGAAACACTAAACAGAATCACCTTTATTCCAAGAGGTTGCTCCCTTGAACTTAAAACTCTTGTATCTCGGGTCCAAGATGGTGGCGACACAAAAATCCTCCAGTTATTGAAGACTGGATCAATCTTCAATAACTGATTATTGTTTAATCAGGTCATTGAAGAACCTAGCTTCGAACGAGCCTTCACGACGGACTCATTATGAATCTGTACCGCCTTCCCTTCGTATTTTAGAGGCGCTCCTGCAGCCATGGTGGCACCCAGCTTGCCAATGATAGGCAGGATCAAACTAATGGTAGGGTAGTGCGTCCCTTGCAGCAGCTTTGTCGCCGAAGAAAATGTTTAAATGACCAATAATGGGCAGCAAAACAGCTATCTCGGGATCGAAGCAAAATTTTGCCACCCTGTCAACGCTCCCGTTCAATATATCAATATATCGATATGGCGATTTCTCGCCGTCATATCGATCAATATCAATATTTGCCGTCTAGTATTGATCAATATCGATATTTCCATTCACGATATTGATCAATAACGATATTTTCGCCCGTCCGATCGATCAATATTCAATATTTCGATATGCACCAAAAATAATATCAATCGATATCAATATTTCGATATATCGAAATATCGAAATATCGAAATATCGATACCACGCCTTGTTATTTATCGATTGTGCCGATTATCGATATTATTTTTCGGATATCGGATAGTATCGATACCAAAAAACCAAACCGATATAGAGCCCTGCTGTAAAGCGCTACGCAAAAGTTACACAAGAGCGTCGCGTCGCGGAGATGTTTGGCCAAAGATCTTTTGCGTAGCATGCTACGCAGAGATAATTTGTCCAACATTTACGCGACGCGACGCTCTTGCGTCGCGTTTTTTGGTTCCACGTAGGCAAATTTTGAAAACTGTTCGTCAGATCAAATCGGAGATAAAATAAATGGACGCTCCTTGGATATGCGACGCATGTGTACGCTCCACGTAGGCAGGTGCGACGCCTTCACAGATCTTTGGATAAAATTCGTCGTATAAAATACAGATCTCCCCCTTTCGCCGTCCCCTCTTGCTTTTTTCCCCCACCGCCCCCATTAAACCCCAATTTTTATCCCCCCCGCCCACCCCATATACACTCCTCCTACCCTACCCTTCCCCCCTTTATCAACCCCGATTTCATCCGTCACACCCCATCCCCCTTCCCCCTTCCACCCCAACACCCTCATCCCCCATATAACTCCCCACATTTCCCCCTTTCCCCCTTCCCCCCCGCTTATTTCCCCCTTTCTCCCACTTTTTTTCTGACCCAACCCCCTTTTCGTTTCGGAAAATCGTGTATTTATTTTTATACCCATTCCAGATATAATAAAACGTAACCACGTTGGACGCCACGTACGCATGGGCCGTCGTGCACACAGTCGCAGTACGCCGATTTATTCATCCTTAAATCTGGTCAGACGCGACGCGACGCGACGCGACGCGACGCGACGCGACGCGACGCGACGCGACTCGCGTAATCTCAAAACCAGATTTAAGGACGGGCCTCAACAAACGAAAGAGACTGTTCCGTGTTCGGGTCGGTAGAGAGGCCAGCCGAAAAATTGATGTCGTCCGATCGTAAATTTTAGGGTATCAAAATGACCGTTAGATCAGTCTGATCATGGATATATATAATACCCGTGTGTGATTCCGAGGGGAAGATCGTTTTTTTTGGTGATTTCTACCTCTTTTTTGACCCTTTTTTTAGGGGATTCTGCACAGTGTTTAGGTGTCCCCTTTTCGTAGCCCCGGATTTTTGTTTTTTACACTCACTGTTAACGTTGCGAGTTGCAGCTTTTTTCATTTTCGATTCGATTTGGTCGACAGACTGAATTTCAATGCAAATCCGAGCTCGATTCAGAAAAACTGCATGCTCACAAACGATTACTCGTGCCATCGGAACGATTCCTCGTCTCTGATTGGGTAATCGAAAATCGGAAGCTCCAGAGTCCTCGATTTCACGGAGGACCGCCGAAACACGAGAGCTCAGCCGTTCGCTGTCAGCGCAAGCAAACGTTGCTTCAGGCTCTGGAAAAAGCTTTCCGCAGTATGTAGGCCTTACAGGCGTGCTTCATTGTGACGCATATTTTAATCTTTTTACATATATTATCCTTTGGATAACATTATTGACAGGTAGTTATCATACATACGGAGTGGCGCTGTTCCAATCGGAACAGCGCCTACGGAAATCGGAAATGACTTGGGTCACTTCCGATTACCGCAGTTTTCAAGATGCGTGCAAAGCGGCATGCTGCTACATTGAGAGCGTATATACGGTAAAACAATCTTCAGGAACCATATGCATAGAACTTTTGAGCTTCTAGAAGCTGTTCCCGCCATCATCGCAGGAGTTTTGGACGGGGATGGCACGATGAGGTCCAACTCTAAAAAAAAGCGAACAACCCATCCGTGCGAATGCACCTGACCTCTGTGCGTGACCGGTGCAATACACTCCAAACCTTGTTCAGTTTGAAGGTAAGGTCACCCGTAAAGGTTCCCCAGGTCGCGGCGACATCAAACAGCAAGGGATGGACCGCAAATGGCCAATTTTCCAATTTTTTGGGCGGCTTCTGACTCGCTGGACCAAAACAAGTTTTGAAAATATCATGTTGTTCCTCAGTGGCCAAGGAACAACGTGGTATATCTCTATCATGCAATAGAGAATTCTCGCACAGAGGTCAGACGCAAGCAGCCGCCATTTTATAGTGTCAAACCAAAGTGAAACTCGAGTTGTGAGCGTGAAGGTAAAAAAACAGCCGCGATTGACCACGAATTCCAGTGGTGAAAATGTAAAATCGAATCGATCGAGCGCTGGCCTCTCTAGGGTCGGTATGTCGGATGAGAAACGTCTCGCGTCGGTCCTCCCGGATGACCCAACCAAGTCTCGGACGCATCGAGATTCTGAATCCAGAATTACGCTGGTGGTTTGGGACATTCGGATAAGAATGGCGAGCTTTCATATTAACACTGAAAACATTCTCTCACTTCCACACTTCATTCAGGGCACGTCAGCAACAACAGCAATCTCTGTGGCTTTGGCTACATTGTATTTCGCGGATTTTCAATCAATTAATTTTCTAATGCCGCTAAGCGTATCTGTATACGAGGGTTGTTTTACGAATTATCGCAGAAAGCAAAGTGTTTCAACCCCGAGCTCCGGTTTTAAATTTTTAATGTCTGAGAAGGCGATCTTGACGCAAACCGAAGGTGTGCGAAGCGTGAACTTGTGCTCCCGTTTTGCCTCCAACGTCACGTGTTCCAACTTGGCTTAACGGATGTTCCTCACGTTCACTCTCGCCCCTCTCTCGCCCCTCTCTTGCCAAGTGGTTGACTTGCCTGTTATCCCTCGTTGGCATCGCTTCTGCTGGGTGTGCAAGCGGTGGCACAAGCTGATCCTGTATGCTCTTCCTCGCGACACCTCTGAGCGCTTTCAGTGTTCCGTGCAGTTGCTTCCATTGCTGGAAAAGAATCCGACCCCTCGCGTTCAAGTGCCAAACATACTGAAGACGCCGTCCATCAAGTACCCGCAACTTTGATGGGTGCGAAAACTGGGTACGTCATAGAAAGCCAGAAACCGTTCCTCCTGTTAAGTTTAAGCTTTGCCAGTCAGATGCTAGCAATCGTGCACCTGTTACCCTGTGCTTGTCATCTTTTCACTGCCGGTCATCGTATCCCTTGCTTATATTTTTTTGAATATAACTGCTGACGAGAAACCGTCAAAATGCGCAACCGGTATGAAGCGATAGACTACTCGCAGTGTGACCTTGTTGTCAGCGTTGCGCGAGAGAGATCGCAGTGTGCCTTTCAGACTGTTCTTTGGAATCGTCTTCCTCGCACCCCTTTTTATTTATTATCGCGATCGGAACTTGACGGCTGAGATTGTCTTCCGCCTCCCTTAAGAATCCCATGGGTGGGCAACACAACGCTCAAGCGGCCCTGCCCTGCCGGACCTTTCTAGGGGCCGTCGTTCCTACCAGTGGAGCCCCACTCGCGGGCCTCCTGATCGACTTGGGAATCTTGAACTGGTCTCACATGTGAACCCTTTGATGTTTTGAGTGAGTTTTGACCCAAGCCAAGTCTTCCTTGGGTGCAGCACTCACCACGTGCTACCGGTTCTCGAGTCTCAGGTCACTTCAGCTAGCTGGTGGGTGTCAACGTGCTCGCTGCCGTCCCACATTGCCCCCGCTCTTGTGTGGCACAAACCTTTTGCGCCAAAGAGCACGGCTGCCGCAAGCGTCGCATAGTGTTTATGGTCTGTGATCCGTAGACTTGTTTCTTGCTGACGCCCAGCTGACCAAGGAAACATATTCGAACCTTGGGTAACGTGAGCCACAGGAGCGGCGTGTGCAGGACGTCGAGGACGCCTGTGCCAGCCACATCGCTCGGGAAGACCTCCACCATCGCAGCGCGAGCGGCGTCGGGGAAGGCCTCCACCGTTGCTGCACGAGGAGCCTCGGGAAGGGCCTCCACCGCCCAAACTCACCGTTTGTCCTGCACATCACCCTCGAAGTCCGCAAGGCTGCCCAAGATACGCTCAGGAGAGGAGTTGAACTCAGATGGGTAAGGGCCCACATAGCATGTCCGAAAGTTCAACGGTCGGAGAGCAAGTGCACGGTCGAGCTTTGTAAACCTGCTTGCGTACCCATCGGGAAAACGATTGCGATGCGCAGCAATCTTGAATCTGATGTATTCCAGGAATAGCCACAGGAGCATCCTCCACCAACTTATTTTTCCTGCCGTTCGTTGGCTGCAGGCTGGCGTCTGCGGATCCGGATGCGCAACAGGGAATTCCTCTACGCGCAACAAAGCGTTCTGGTGGCGGTGGCGGTGGGTGGGCCGCACTGCCTCCCTCGTCCGCGCCCAAGGGACTCTTCGCGCGGGCCCGCTCATGGTTCACCAAAACCAAGGTGCTGTCCTAGTTCTTACTTGGTTGGCAAGCTTGGCCAGCGCCTCCTTTTTCGGGCTTCTGGCAGGCACTCGGTGTGCATCCAAGCCGCGGGTAAAACCTTATGCATGTGGGATATGTGTTATGAATGCATCGGTGCCAGAGAAGGCTATCCAGGGCATTCATCGTGCACTGTGCTGGCACTCGGAGGCGCGGAAACTGATCTTGCCGTATGCCGCTGAACAGGCGACGGTGCCCATTTTCCTCTTGGGGAATCTAATGCGGAGCGACACCGGCCGCGAGCAGCTTGCCATGCCTGCCCTCCCCACCACTAGTCCGAAGCCTGGCGTCATGGTGCACTCTCCCCTCCTCCAGCTGTCCTCTTTCCGAGTCTCTCTTGCGCCAGTGAAGTCCTCATCCAAGCTCTTCTCGATGGTGCACTCTCCCCTCCAGCTGAAGCCTTTTCCCAGGCCTCTCTCTTGCGCCAGTGAAGTCCTCATCCAAGCTCTTCTCGATGTTTCACTCTCTTATAGCTCCCTGCTTCTCTCTCTCTCTCGTGCCAATGCCCTCCCACGTGCCTCTCACTTCTGCCTCCCCACCCCCCAGCCAACCTCCCTTTCTTGCCCTCTTGCGCCAAGGGTGCCTGCCACCCCTGTGCGCTGCTGACCTCCTATGTGTCTCTATCGCCCCTCTTGCGCCAAGGGTGCCTGCCACCCCTGTGCGCTGCTGACCTCCTATGTGTCTCTATCGCCCCTCTTGCGCCAAGGGTGCCTGTCACCCCTGTGCGCTGCTGTCGGTGCGAACTCATATGCAGCATGCCTACTGGATGCCTTGCTGCCTTGCCAGGGTGTTCACTTCAGTGATGAAGTTTTGCATCACCATCTTCCTGTCGTTGGGGGTACCATGTGGTTGTGCCGACTGCGTGGGGCTGGGCGCAGGGGCCGATGAAGCGGCTGAGAAATGTGTTCGTCCAGGTCGTGATGCTCGTAGTCTTCGCGGCGGTGACTGCAGTGCGAGACGGCCTGCGGGTGCTGGGGTGGGGTTTGGGCCTCGGGCGGAGCGTGGTAGTGGCGCTGACACATGTGCTGATACGCAAGGCGAGGTCTCGCGCTGCCCGGTGGCGCGACTCGGGTGCGACCAAGAAGCACGATGGCGGGCGGGTGGGACCGGACGCCCGGCGGCTCGCAGGAAATGGATGGACGGCATTGCCGCGAGCGGTGAAGCTTCCGGCAAGTGCAGTGGAGAGCTACATCGGTCGGCAGCAGCAGCTTCAGGCTGGGGCAGCCACGGGATGGAGGGATGGGCTGCGTGTGCTGCTGATCTTCGTGGCGGGGCTTGGCACACTCGCGATCACATTGGACACCGGGATGCAGTTGCTGGGCACTGAGCAAGGTGCTTCACTACGCCGAGCTGCAGAGCACAGCCAGTAGCGGTAGAGGGTGTTCGACGTGCACGTGCATCGCAATGTGGTCTCCCCACCACAGTTCACATCTTCCGATATGCGGCCGTTTGGGGCCATCATCTAAACAC
>LGRX02034695.1:0-35362 GCA_001247695.2 Cymbomonas tetramitiformis
ATATATATGCTTCACTTGGGTAAGTGAAGCATATCCAACTTTGTGTTGGTGCACTCAAGGCGAAAAAGGCTCAATCCGCGAGCATCTTCAATAGGGTAGAGCTCGCTAGAAGTTTGTGACCGTTTGCGACGTTACTTTGTGAGTGCAAAATTGTTGTGTTTCGTGTTGTTATGCACGGAGACACAACCTACATAGTCATTCAGGTGTTTATGATACTCGTGGGGTATCACAAGCACACTTTGATGCGGTTTCGGACATGCACTCACGATTCCGCAACTCACCGGTGCGGGATAGTGAAGGCGAATTAACGCATTCTAGCGCTTAAATCCCCATCTCGCCCCCGAACAAGCTCGACGGTTTTAGGCAATTTTGGACCTGCTGAACAAGATTCCGCTGTCCTTTTAACTGATCCACGCTGATCCAAGAAGTTGGAAAAAATTGAAAAGGTCCGCGAAGATGAGGCATCTTCCATTCTACTGGGCAGAATGCGAAACCCCGCATATCAAATTGTTCCTCTCGCCAATATGAGATCATCCTAGCCTTATATATGCGGTGCCTAACATGCATATGCACTTTAATGGTATATCCATGCCGCTGCCACAGTGTTAAAAAGCGGAGCGGAAGGTTAAAAAACTGCTCTGAAATATTTCCCACTAACGCAGGAAACAGTTCGTAAAAGGATGAAATCGTGGATCGCGATTTTCTCGCGCGATCGAAAAACCTGGACCGTGATATCATATACTGCGTCTATCGCGTGAGAGACAGCGACACAGTGACCGCAATGAACGTCGCCGGCAGCAGACGGTGAACACATCGACATCGCGGACACCATTGCCGCTGCCGTTGCGTGACTGCTTACGGTTACTCGTTCTTGATCTTCGTTGACTCATCCCAATCCGCAATTGCATCGTAAAATTCTTCAGACAGCTACGCAATTTCATCAACGTTCCTCCGCCTCATGGGGCGAACGGTGTTGTGACTGTTGTCTCACGGAAACATTTCCGGATCACGTGCTTCGCCACGCTCTCGTCGAAGCGCTCACGGGTCAGCGAGCGAACACCCGCCAAGAAAACTGCCTTGGCGGAGTTCGCAGCCGGAACACAAGCAGGTGCCGGCGTAGCCGGCGTGACGGAATTACGGGCAGCAACGGAGTCGAAAATAGTAGCTAAGGAGCGTCGGCGAGACGCCATACTCGAGGTCAATCTAGTCGCAACCATGGTGTAGAAGACTGCAGAGATGAAGTGAGGGAAAGTGGGTGAGATGCGGAAGGAGGGGCGGCCAAGAGTCGAAACGTGGTCGTCGAGGAATCAAGGGAAAGCTGCGGCACACAAAGTTCTCCAAACGTGCATGTGGATTAAATAATGCGGCCAAGGAACGTGGTGTCGGATCCGACCAAGAATTCCAACGTTTACCAACGCGTAGCAAGGAAAAACTAAGCAGGCACGTGCACGAGCTCGCCGCAAATCCAATCAACCAGACATGTAACTAGGCCATACCGCTCCGCCGCGCCTCTAGAGGAGCCCCTCACTCCATCTCAATCGTCGTTGTTTAGCCAGACATGACCAAACTTCGCAGTGTCTAAATAAAGAGTGCGTGGGGCCAAACCTGTTGGATATACCCCTAGGACCCGGGATATATTCACTCAGTGATCGTTTTCTCAGAATGTGTTGAAGTTGATAAGTTAACCCGTTATATGGGCATAAACAGTCAGGGTTCAGGTTCGGGTGACAGTCATACGAACACTACTACAGGAAGAGTCACAAAAGTGAGCGGTGTGACAATTCCAGCAGAATGAAACCGGTCCGAGTATTTTAATTGAGACCAACAGTAGTGATGAGATCAGCTTCCCACGGATTTATTTTCAGAGGGTTCGTGTCCTTACGCATCCCGACTCCACTTGGGGTCATGAAGAGGTCAGAATGGTGGTCGACTTGAGTTCTGAAGCCACCACTAACTTTGCTGGATATTATACCGTGAGGGTAATAATATTCCAAGCGGACAGAGGGTCTAAGCAGGCCGGAAAGCAGTGGCAGGCTACATACTCGGAATATTATGATATTAAAAGAGAGACAGACATACGGACTGGCGAGCTAAATAGCACGAGAGTTGTCGGTCACTACTGGACACCGAATCTGACAACGGTTATGACAGGTGACGAAATGACAATCACCATGTCATATCCAGCACACCACCTCAGATGAGGTGGAACAGACACGAGTGACCGACACCACCCTGGCTAGCTAAATGTCTTAGAGATAAGTCATTCCGCTAGTCATCTAGGGGAGATGCAAGATGCACGAGCCGGAGCTCGTGGCTAAACGCATGCCATAATACATAAGCAAACCACAAGATCGGAAGCATCCACGAACTAGCGTGTAAGAACCTAAAGGAACGAATCTCCACCGCAAGCTGCTAGTGCAATGCCAGCTAAGCACCACCGACTGAGAAAGCAGCGAACGAAAGGGGATCCCAAAACGTAGAGTCGAATATATGAAGAAAGACGCAACCAATCAACGTCATGCTCGCCGTGCCATAGGCGAGCCGTCAAGGAAGTGGCCGATTATGCCAAAGACCAGAGAACTGCAGTGCCAGGACGGTGCCAATCGCACGGAAAAAATCAGATGCCTGCGAGGTCGTGTGGACTAGTGGAGAGCTAGCTGGTGACAAGTGGTGTATAGCGCTGACCAACATGTAGTCATGTACCACTCTTGCCAACGATACTACACGTCAAACAAATAAAACATTCCGAACAAGCACCACCCAAAGCGGAGCAGCAACGACCACCAGTGTCGAAACCGGTGTCGGATCATTTCCGTAGATGATCCGACACCGTCAATTTTCAAGTTGCACTGCAGCGATCCGTATAGTCGGATCCAGCCAGAGCACCTGATCCGATCCCGAACCGAATATCGGTTTTAGCGAAGAGCCTGCATTGACACCGGCGGGTTCTGCACCGTCTGTAAAACGAGCCGACCCCGTCGTCGGTTTGCGCCAAGAGCCATGCACTGCAGCGATCCGTATAGTCGGATCCCACCATAGCACCTGATCCGATCCATAACCGATTATCGGTTTTAGCGAAGAGCCTGCAATGACACCGGCGGGTTCTACACCGTTTAAAAATCAAGATGCGCCGAAACTGACGGTTCAATGGCAATTATCTGATTATTTTGCGTAACCCTTCTGGTATGAGCGTTGCAGGCGCCCCTCAAGGTTTCGCTCGCTAAACGTGAAAAAGCCCGCGAGTTCGCTGCGAATTCAGTTCACGATTCAGCGCCGTTTGCCGAATAATAGTATGAGTAAAGGGAAGCAGAAAGTATTCACTCAACCGTCAATCGACACAAACCTGTTCATAAAGGAGTACCCTGGAGATGAGCAGGTAGCTTTAAAAGTAGTTGCTGGATTTGGCACGCCGACAGTGTCATCGTCATCTGTGCCATCACCGATATGGCTTGACTACTATGACTTCTTCACTGTCATCAGCGCCATCTCCGATATCGACTTCGGTAGTCAGACAGTTCATAGCATCTGTCATTTCCACACCTGACACCTTAGGGGTTGTCATCACATTCTTTCGGCGGAAGCTATAACACATCGTATTATCTTGTGTATAGCTTCACAGTTTCACGGTTGACATATGCGAGCGTAGCACCCGACTTGTAGTGCTTCACTGTGTGTTTGTTTTCACAGGTTTGCGCCCACCACCGGCCTTAGGTGGTTATTTAAAACCGCCAATTATGGCTGGCTAAAGCCTTTATAGGGGCTCGGGGCTGAAGATCGGGGCATGAGGTTCTAGAACGCACTAGTCACGAAAGGGGTAGAGTGAGAGAGAGGGGGATTTTCCATTCGTGAGCACAATTGCTTAGGACAAAGATAGACCGGTCTAGCTAGCCGCAGTCTCCGAAGCAGCACGCGCGTCGACATCAAGCCTCACAACACGATCGCCACCCCTCTCTTACCTTACCCTATTTCGCGGCTGTAATTTTTGAACCTTTGACCCCGAATTTGAAGCCCCTGCCCTTATTTTCTATAGATTGCTCAAGTGTAAATGTGTTTTCTCTTGGCGAGAACTTTGCAGTGTATTTTTTAGAACCTTGATTATCGAACATTTTGAATTCTTGGATTTTCTTGTCTAACGCTCGAGGACCGCAACTGTAAAATTTCCGGCATGGCCTCTACGCCGTATCAGCTGATGGCTCCAGCAAGATTGAGAGCGCACCCAGCTGGTGCATCTAAGAGGCAGCTGCAATTTGATCAACTGGTGCCCACACCAGTCGCCGCGTCATCACATCAATCAGCAGCTGAGAAAAAGTTTGATTCCGAATCCGCGGCTTTCCTTGATGATCAGCAGAAGATTGAGGCGCTAGTAAGAAGGGGCGTTAAATCTAAGCTGTGTGGCAAAGGGGACGCCATCGACGAGTGGAGGTTTTGTGGTGACGAGTCTAATGCTCGCTCACTACTTGACTCCCTCGTTGAGGAGCTTACCTCGCGCCTCACAAGGTTTAACGTCCTTTACGCGCATGCTTTCCGTCTGGACGACGTCACCGCCACAGTGATGCCCAACGCAAACAAACTTCTAAAGGAGTTGTTGGAGTATCTCTGTGGCGGTCCAGCGCTCGCTTCAGTTCGGGAAGCACATCGTTACTTCCCTGACGACGGCAAGGTTATTTTAACTGCCTTAGTCAGGGACGTGATGCCTGACCTGGAGGATTTTGACAAAACTGACTTCATCTTTACCCCCACAGTAGAGGTCCCGGGGTGTGAACCCCAAACAGTTCATCAAAGCTTTCACTGACGCTGTCAGTAACGCTGCGACGGACTTGGGGCAACACTCCAGCCTCGACATCTCGAGGGAAGATGCGGTACGGTTGTTCCTTCGTCGTACATGTCCCGTCACCTACACACAGGTGCACGAGGACTACGCGATTGAAAAGGTCAAGACACAGGCAGAGCTGACCCTGGTGAGCTGTGGACTCGCGATTCAGCGGGTCTACAACACACTAGGGAAAGCGAAGCCACTAACAAGCGCCTTTTACA
Source organism: Cymbomonas tetramitiformis (assembly GCA_001247695.2). Classification (NCBI taxonomy): domain Eukaryota; kingdom Viridiplantae; phylum Chlorophyta; class Pyramimonadophyceae; order Pyramimonadales; family Pyramimonadaceae; genus Cymbomonas; species Cymbomonas tetramitiformis. The sequence continues at coordinate 5,035 of LGRX02034695.1, forward strand.
ATGATGCAGGGCACCGCCACGGTGAACGTGGCGGTCTGGACCCCAGGGGAGCCCCTGACCTACGCCCTACCCGCCCGCGTGATGTTTACTACCCTGGACGGTCTTCCCACCCCTTTAAGGGGAAGGGGAAGAATTTTCGTTTTGCTGCCTCCCCCTTGCCGAAGGGGGGGAATTGGCCGCAGGGAATCCGCAGGAAGGGAAAAGGCAAAGGCAAAGGCAAGAAAGGCAAGGGGCAGAAGCAGAAGGCCCGAGTCACCTTCCACCCGGGTTCCAAACAGTTCTACGGGAACTGTTGGTCCTGCGGTGGAAGGCACCGCCAGGCGGACTGTACACACATGCAGCACCTGGCGGCACACTCCATGCGGCTTGACCCCGAGGCTCTGGCCGAAGGGGCCTTCACCGATGTTCTGGCAGCTCGCTACCAGGCAGCTTACGAGCATTCGGAGGAGGCCTTTCAGACAGTCTGTTGGGAGCACGGCACACCAGACATTTGTGACTCATCGGAGTCGGTGTGCACGTACCCGGACGACGGCTCCCTGTCCTTTGCCGCCTATCTCACCCAGGGGAATGAGGCCTCTCATGCACCCGCTTGGGCACCGCAGGAGTGGACTGACTCTGAGTGGGATGCTTGGGAGCATGAATCCTACACTCAGGAACAACATGACGAGTGGGATCGACTCCAGCGGAAGGCTTCCGCAAAGTTCCAAGCCTTTTGCTATGCAGGGGACGAGGCGGGCTACGATGAGCAAGATCTTCAGGAGCCGTACTCCTCCCTTTCACTAGGGAGAGTTCATTTTGGCAGCTTCGGGGTGGGTGGTGTCGATCGTGACACCACGCCAACCCCACCGGTCGATGCCCGCATGGACCCTGTCGCTGCCACCGAGACACCGCTTGATCTTTCGTCGTTCTACCGTGCGGACCCGAGCATCACATGCTCACCGTGTGACCCACAGCCTGCGTCTACCCAGTTGCATCTCGACGCAGGTGTGGTGTTAGACGGGACCGCTCAGACGTTGGATCCTACCGCGCCGTTCTCGGGTGACACACCGGGCGATGCCGAGCATGGAGACACCTGTATGCACCCCGTGTCAGCGCTCTTCGCACACGAGACACCCCTGGAGCCTGGCTCCGGGTTGTTCGCTGACATGGTGTTGGCAGGTGATCTTCGGTTCCAATCAATGACCGAACAACATCTCAGTGAGACCCGGGAGTCGCAAGGGGCTTGGGGGCCGAGGTCTTGGAGCTCACAGCTGGAGTCTGTGGCTGGACCGGAGCCCGGCCCTTTCGAGGAGCTTCGGCGTGGCCTTCGCGGCACTCCTCCCGGCCTCACCGACAGGGAGCAGGACCACTGGGACAGGCTGTGGTGTGAGGATCACACCCAGCCCACCCAGTGGTACGACACCCTGCCGGCTTCGGCCGCAACGACTTCGAGGGAACCACGAGCACCACCTCCGGTAGTGCCCTTCCCTCCCAGCTCTGGCCCGTGCTCTGTCACCGCAGGAGCTGGACTATATGCCACGGCTATGGGCCTCCCTGCCAGCGGACACGGGGTGTCTGCGGGGTCCGTAGTCGGGGCCTCGGACGAGCCCGACAGCCCTGAGCCCCGTGGCTCAGGGGAAGGACAGTACTATGACCCCCCACCGCCCGTCACTGGACCTGCCCTGCGTAGGGGTGTAGGTAGGGGTGGTGTACCCTTCTACAGACATGCCCTCGTCTCCACACTTGTTGTCCTCGGCTTCCTGGGCTGTGCCATGGCAGATGTGAGCATGCTTGTGGGACAGGAGGATGCCTCGGACGGACTGAGACTGCTGTCACCTGGGGGCCCACGGGAAAGGGCCCAGGGGACGGGGACGGGGATACTGTATGATGGGGGCTCTGATGGTGGCACTTGGGCTGGTAACAACGGGTACAGTGGTTATTGTGATTGGGACTGGTCAGATTCTGGGGCTGGACACTCTTCCTCTGGACCTGGCTCAGAAGACCCTCACAGTGACCACGGCCAGTTCACCAGCTCGGGTATGCCGCCCGATGCCGCCTCTCAAATACAGCTCTTCCGGGCAACTATGACAGCAGACAGTGAGGACCGCCGCAGGCGGACTCGACACCTCACGGCTCTGGCACCGGCAACCATTCTGGCAATTATCATTCAGTGTCTGTTTCTATTCTTCATGGACTTCCAGTCAATATCAGGCGACAGTACAGTGGACAGAGGTTTCGGTGGTGTCGGCTCGGTGGCTTGGCATGAGACTGGCAGTGTCCTCCAGACCACTTCACACCTGGCAGAGGTCATGATCACCGTCGGTGGTGCCCTGGTACACATGTCCTGGTGGCTCGGCTTCACCTGGACAGCACACGGCACACCACCACCTGGGCTAGTATTCACCTGTAGTCCAGTTGTCTCGGCCTATGCATTATCACGGGACGGTGACGGCATTGTAGTAGACTCTGGTGCCACTGGCAACATCACAGGCACCAGGTCCAGGATCTCGGCCTTGGATACCTCCTCCACTATTGGTTTCTCCACGGCGATGACAGGTCCTGTATCCCGAACTGACAGGACCTGCACACTACACCTGTACGGTCGTGAGGTACTATCAGGGGAGATAGATGAGTACTCTGTTCCTGACTGCCACTTCAAAGAAGGCGCCAGGACCCTTCTATCTACCCGGGTTATGCTCAGACACGGCTTCAGTTCTCCAGACTTCATCAGCATGACTTACACTCACTTGGACTCAGGCAGGACATACCGTATCACAGACAATCAGGTGGATTACCTCTGGGATGAGCCGCAGCACCCGCATACTCACCACTTCGGCTCAGCAGCTGTCAGGACCCGCACAGGAGACTCATCAGACTGGCAGTGGAGTAATAGCGAGTATACTAAATGGGCTACTACTCACGGCTCTCCTACAGCTACAGCTAAACTTGGTACTCCGGCTTTTGATGTATCTATGTATGGTGACTCTCTGCCTGTTGGCGAGGGTAACAATCATCCAGCTCTTGAGGTTGAGCACTGGTCCATATCAGATGATTGTCACACCAAGCAGTGGACGGGTCAGTTCTTCTATGGTAACATTCCCTTCAGTATCAGTATGATTGACAGAATGTTGACTAAGGGCAACCATGACTTTCTCCTTGACCCGCATAACACCACCTACTTCTGGATTGTCCCGTATATGCCACAACACCAGATATGGCACAAGACATGTACTATGGAGGTACTGCACATCTATCCTAAAGGCAGTAAGAAGATATTCAGTTTCTCACGGAAGCACACATATGCTTCCAGTCACCCACTGACACCGGCTGGCTCAGATGGCGGACCTGACAGAGTATTCATTGATGGCACTCCCTTTGAGATCTGTATCCTGTTCAGGAACAGAAACACACCTGTTCGGGTCAGTCCCTTTGTGGAGTTCCATGCAGTCATGGGTCACGGCTCTACGGCAAGTCTGCTTAAGCTCTACGACCTACCTGGCATCCAGCTCGCTCGGCCTCTGCTGTCTAGGCGAGCTATAGCAGCTATGCCGACCTGCTCTCAGTTCTGTGCAGTATGCTGTACAAGTAAGCTGAAGCAGAAGCCCTGTGGACACCATGACCAGCTGAGATCAGTTGCCATACAGCCCGGCCAGAAGTGGGCTGCTGACATGACAGGACCTATTACACCAGCTGGCTACAACGGCCACCTGTACCGATGTCAGTTCATTGACTATGTCAGCAGGTTCATATTTGTATATACCTTCGTACAGAAATCAGAATACTACACCTGTCTGGTTCATTTCTACGGCAGCTTACATGCAATGGGGTATGCACCACAGTCCATTACACTCCGTACAGACTGTGCTCCAGAGATGGGTGACCCTCAGTGTGTTGCTTTCTATCAGAAGCATCGTATATTACACCAGAAATCATCACCTACAGTACATACAGACAATCCTCATGCAGAGAATGCCATTGGCAAGATATCCGACATGACTAAGGCATTACTTCTGGCAGCTGGCATGCCCGAGGACTACTGGCCTCTGGCTGCCACCCATGCTGGCTTCATATGGAACCTCTCTACTCACAAGAACATCTCTTCTACACCATTTCATCAGATCAGAGGCTACCACTATGGCTATGCAAAACTGAAGGCCTTCGGCCAAAACTGCTATGTCATTATGTCTCAGCAACAGAGGAACTCCAGACAGCCCGGCATGTCTAGGAAGTCCCAGCGGGCGGCCTGGTCAGGCCGTCTTGTTGGTGTATCAGTCAGCTCTCTGGCATATAAGATCTTGGATACAGAGACAAATATGGTACACTATGTTGGCAAGCCTCACTGGATTCATAATCATCAGGACATGGGAGAGATAATGGGCTCCTTTCCGGACCCACATCAGGCAGAGCGGGAGTTTGATGCATCCTATGACAGACCGCAGCCGTTCAGTGACAGCTTTGACACAGCAGGCTCGAGGATTCATGGTATTGGTTCTTTCTACTTTGACGGAGAGGAGTCACACGCATGTGTTCAGCTTATTCAGACAGATGGCACAGTTACCTGGACTATGGCAGTCAGATATGTATCACAGACATCAGATGGTCAGCACTATCGGGACCTACTGCACTATCTGGACTGCTACAGAAAGCTGAATGGCATTAATGAACACTACCCTATCTGGACTATTGTGAAGGCTCGTCAGACAATCAGAGCACCTATCTACAGTGCATTTCTCATCTCCACCCACAGAGGCAACAGGAGGCCCTACGGTGTTATCCTGGAGCCCTGCCCCGACGAGCCGGCTGGCTGGCACATTGATCTCCCGGCCAACCTGATTATCTTCCCATCTACTCATTCAGCAGCTTACCTGCCCTTCTCTGACACCCTCAGCAGTGACCTCAGAGCAGAATACATGTTTGGCAGTTTCAGCAGCATGGAGCAGTTTCTCTCTGATGCTCCTACCTCTACTATTACCCATATGCTTGAGGTCTCGGCACCAGAGATTAAGCTACCTCACGGTGTCAAACAGGCCCTATCCTCACCACAGTCTGAAGACTGGCTAAAAGCTATGGATCAGGAGGTTGGTGATATGGTTAATCAGGAGAAGCTCAAGCTGGGAACACCTCCGGCTAGTGCACAGTACCTTACTACACTATTTGTACTGTCTATGCCATTCAAACCTGACCCTACTGGCGCAGGCAAGCCCTATCAGATATTTAAAGCCCGTATGGCTGGTGACGGCAGCAGAACTACAGGCTACCTTCCGTGGGAGACCTCTTCAGCTACCCCAGAGATATCAGCTTTCAGACTGCTATTCATATTTGCAGCTCTATTCCAGCTGGTGGTGTCACATCTGGATGTGTCTCAGGCCTTTATGCATGCTAAGCTTGAGTTCCCCGTGTGGATTCAGTTTCCCTCTGGCTATACTTTTAAGGGCTACAGCTATGCATTACTCTCATATGCGCTGTACGGCCTCAAGATTGCCGGTGCATCATGGCAGAGAATGGTTAAACAGTTTATGCTCAGTTTCAAATACATGGGACAATCATTCAGGCAGTCTACACATGATGCCTGTATCTATTTCATCTACACGCCTACGGTTAAGGCTATGTGTGTGGTATATGTGGATGACTTTGGTATGGCCTGTTCCACGGCCCTTGAGAGGGCCTTCTGGACTGCTTTCAGAGCAACCTTTAAGGCCAAACACTTGGGTCCTATATCCTCTATCCTTCAGATGACAGTACAGCATGATGACCAGGGGGTGTACCTCAATCAGTCTCGGCAAATTAAGGACCTTATGACAGCTAATAACATACCCGAGAGACCCTTCCGCACACCTATGGACTCTAAACTTGTGATATCAAGACCAGCAGACCCTGACCTCACTCTGGTAAAGCCCTATCGGTCTATCCTTGGGTCTCTGCTCTGGCACAGCAGGACTTCACGGCCAGATATCTACTATGCAGTTATCTATCTATCACAGTTTGTGGCCTGTCCCTCAGAGGACTCAATAATGAAAGACATAAACTGGCGGCAGGGTGCTCTGAGCAGATACTCTCGCGAAAGTTCCTACTTCCTCATCAAACCTCTCCTCTGGCCCCCATGGCATTGCTCCGTCTACCTTGAGCTCCTCCGATAGCGTGGTCCATACCGCTCCTGCGGACTCGTCGCGTCTCTTACGGACCCTAAGCTTCTCTCGCTCCACTCTCTTAGCCTCGATCCTCTCAAACTCCAACAACGCTCGGTTGGGAACACCGGGCCTGCCGGCTCCGTCCCACTCCAGATCCTCTCGGGTCTTCCACTCGTTCTCACTGCGGGGCATTCCTGTCCACTTGACCAGGTACTCTGTCCACCTCCTGCCCTGGCGCTGGCGCGTGCGCGAACGCTCCACCCTCTCGACGTGGGTTTCCTTGCGCCCGCTGACGTCCAACGGAGGAGGGGGAATCTCCTTAGCTCTCTCAACGAAGCGGCTGCCCGACTCTACTGGCGAAAGCCGGTCCACGGTAAACACATCGTGCACTTTCCACTGCTTAGGCGTCTGCAACCTATAGGCCGACGGTGCGCCTCTATCGCTCGCGGGAAGGGCCATCTGCCTGTCGCTGTGAAAGACTTCCAGCACCCGAAGGGGCCCAAGGCGCTTCTTAACCCCTAAGGGGCGGTTTGTACCGTATACGGACGGATTCGATTGTGGGAATGTGCATCCAAGTGGTTCTACATGCCCTTGGCTTGCCGAAATATGCATTCCAAGGCGCGTGCACCTACCTGTGTGTATGTCGCAAATGACTAATCACTGGGATGGGTAGTCCAGATCTCCCCTCTTAAAAGAGTTGTGACCTCACAACGGGCATACCTTTGTATATGTCTATGATGTCTTTGTTGTTGTCGCTTCTTGCTGGTACCAGTCTTCTTACACCGATTTGAGGCGTCCCTCATGGTGTTTTTAGGTTATTGGGGGGAACTGAGTCCACTTTAGTCCCTCACCTTACAGTTCTTAGGATGTAGCCCACCTTTCTGGAAATCGTATCGTATTTCAGAGTGACATTTCAAGGTTCAATGAATTGCGTTTCGTGATGCAGATTGACGCTGGATTACTGATTGATCCACACGTATCGTGCGCCAGAGTGACGATTCAAAGCATCCGAAGTCTACGTTACGGATATATATTGCGCTTGCCGTCGACGCCCTTTGCGAACGATGATCGACGTTTTAACGAACGATACTCGGCCTTATATATACAACTGATCGACGAAAGCCCTTGGGTACATGTTTCCACAGTTATATATAGTGCACCCAACCCTTCCTCCCCTCCTGAAGCTACTATAATATGTACACCCCCACATATTCCACACCTATTATTTAGGGTGTTACACGAGATATGACATGTGTCATTATGATTTCCTCATACCTTAATAGGTATAAAATCATAATATCAAATAAAACAAGGTCCAATTTTCAATTTTCAAATTAATCGCCAAAGAATTTTACCGATTTTGGCCATTTTTCAACATATATATATATGTTGATATATGTACATATCTCTGTGTGTGTGGAATGTAAAGTACAGAATCACTGCAATAAACTTTACTTTTGCACATGACAAATTTCATGGCAAATAAGTAAATTATGCTGTATATCAACATCTATGGTTGACAGCATTTCTGGGTTTTACTGATTTAAACCCATGGCAGTAAATGTACATTCTGATGATATATAGAGTTATCAACTTAAGTGGGAACATCCATTTAGGAACATCCACTTTAGTGATATTTGTCAATCTATGATCTGTTCTGAGCATAGGTCTGTGCTCTAAGATTTATCAAAATGATATTTCTTATTTAGAACATATCTGGACATTGCTTGATATAATCACAGCAATTTGACACAACACATTTGTATGTGTGTGTTGTCCTCAAAAACTATTATCAGATGTCATGTAGATACTGATCTGAGAGTTACATGCATTTGAACTGATCAAATCTGAATCAATTATCATTATGCAATGTAGTTTTTGATGTTGCTCCAGCGATGATATGTGGAATGACGAGTGGACTGCACCCAACAGTTACCAGCTGTTGCATGGGTGCAGTATCTTGCCTTCGGGTCTGGAGATAACTCCATCCAGCCCTACAGCATGTTGATTTATCTGTTCCCATATCTATCACAATCGCTGACACTTTCCACGCACATGTGTTTGGAAAGTGGTATCTACATTATCATATACATGATAGATAATTAAGTTAATCAATTCACTTTGAATCAGTGAATATTAATACATACAATGCAATGTGTGTGCATGCATGCAGTGCTTACTGATTAGCACTTTCTTGTCAGTGTGTGTGTGTGTGTGTGTTAACTTTTTCACACTTTGCAGTAAGATAACTTCTGGACATTACAACATTTCCAGACAGTTCATCATGCAGGATTATCAGCATACCATGCACTGAATACATCTAGCATGATATATTAAGCTTAGGAGTATTGTAATTCCAAAATAATCTCATTTACAAATGAGTTGCTGGGTATATTTCACATACAGCTCCGGTGAGTATCCTTTCAGTAATCCACAGTAGAACAATATGTTGTCCGAGGAGTATCTCGACTCCACCGGGTCACATTGAGCTAATTACTGTGTTAAGATTAATGAACAGGCACCTTATACTGTATGGGTTCTAATATAGTTAGCATGCACTGCAAATGAATGCTTTGTGCACATCTATTCCAACTGTTACCGTGATCAAGTTGGATCATTTAGAACATCTGTTATAATAATGCATGCACAACTTACAGTGTAGCAGTCATTCAGTATAAGATATACATATACTCAGATGCTGCAAGTAATATATGTTGTAAGTTAATGTATGCTCAAATAAACATTTTGCACACTATACTTCAGATAAGTATGAAATGCTGTACTCTAATCATCAGCATTAGAGATATCGATGCAGTCATCAGAACATAGTGTGAATTGATGCAGCATGGTGATCATACATTCACAGCAGTATAGTGACCATGCGTCCATAGCAGTATGATGATCATGCGTCCACAGCAGTATGGTGATCATGCGTCTAAAGCAGTATGACGATTATGCGTCCAAAGCATTCCTGCAAGTATACAATCATTCTGCAGAGGATATTGACGCGCGTACAGCCGTACATATTTTATATGCATCGCTGCATAAAGACGCGTTAGGAATCATGCGCCCTAAAAACGTGCGTCCATTGCATCCGATGAATCATGACATCGCGCTGACGTGCACATCGCGCACACGAGCATTACATCAGTGCACATCGCACTGACGAGCTAAAATCATCATACGAGCATTTGCGAAAATCGATTGCTGATGTACGTCGCATACTGATGATTGCTGATGTACGTCGCATGAACGAATGCGAGCGCGCTATTAAACGAAATTTCGTGCGTCCAGTCGCAGTTGATGAAAATCATATGTGCTGACGATCATTTTTCGTTCGCGCATCTGCATCTCGCATAAAGTGACATTCCTGCGAATTTTGACATCATTTGCATGCGTTCCGTACACTGTGCGCACACCTTGTCGCTTATAAAATCAAGACGACTTCTCTGCGGATGCTGTCAGCTGCGAATATGTTCGCGATGAAAAATCTCCTCGCGCAATCCGTGTGCTGTCGATATTCGAGCGTATATTATTCAATTTGCAGATATTCAATATCACTGCGAGCGCTGTCGCTTATGCGCCCACCTGCAAACCTGCGAACAATATGATATATACTATCTCTGACGCTGCACTCACTTGAGTTCTCTTTTCGTGCCTTGACGAGTTTTGAGAATACCATATGATACGGCGAGATATACAGGCCGTGAATATATTATCAATATACAAGTTAACACTGCGAAGTTGGACAGCAACGCAAGTGAAAGTAATAGCGGGTGATGAGTGCAGTCTCTGAGTGAAGATCTGCTTGAAGCCCAACGCTTCCTCATCTTATACCATACGTCTCCTATCATCATAGATAGTACCGCCATTGGGTTGTGAACCCGAGACGTAGGTTGAACGACCAGTATTGTGATAACGAATAGTTCGTTCATACTGTGCATGCGTGTTCCGCACATGCTTAAAGCCAAGATGGTTCTTGTTTGTATTCAAGATGTATCTTGCTTTGCCATCTTCGAGTTCGACGTACGAACTCTCGATGACAGGGTCATTCAAGTCTTTCCTTGAATAATGACAGATGATGTGACATTATCATCTGACGACAGGTACAGTCATGGTCGACCTTACTGACGACTGTCATAATAATATATGACTCGACCGACTGTCATAATAATATATGACACGACCGACTGTCATAATAATATATGACACGACCGACATGACATGACATGACATGACATGACATGGTATGACATGTCTGACAGGTATGACACGTATGACACATATGACACATATGTCATCGGTCATGACCCTGACAAAGGTATGGTATCTGTTGTGCTGATATTCTGATTTATTGATATATCAGAAAATCAGTATCAATTGATGACCAAATTTTGAATATCAGAATTATTGGTATCGATTGATTGATTAGGACGACGTATCAATATCAATCGATAGACCCCTCGGAATATCGGTATCAATCGTTTGACAGTGGTAGCATCTCAATATCGATTGATTACCGTCGTCGATTTGCGATATCACTTGTATTTGATATATCGAAATATCAAAAACCGATCCGGGACAATGCAAAAACTGGGGCTTGATAGGCCCATAGAGACGATTACGAGTCCTGGTTCAGGACCTGTTGCACCCTCGATCGATTGATCTTTGATTATCTAGAAGTAACGAAAATTGAAACAGGGTATCCGAGGGTATCCGAAGAGAGATCATCATCATGGGGAAACGTGGGCGTGGCAGCAAACGCCAAAGTGCCTCCGGTCGGTGTAACCCTGCATGCTCAAGGAACCGGGCATGTCAAGAGAACCCAACAGTCCCCCTTTCGATCCTGCTGGAAGTGATGAGGTAGACTATGTCGTGCGCATAATAAAAACGGAACGCCTATCTAGAGCAACCCCACAATGGTTGATAGGTTGGGAAGGGTATAGTGATGCCGCGGATACTTGGGAGCCGATAGAGAACTTAGTCGGCCATGAGCAGGAGATTGCCGCTTTCCGTGAAAGGCGTAAGGAGGAGGTCGCGGAAGAATCGGCCGCTGCCTGAAATTCCTGCAGAGCTGAAAGAGGTGAAGGAGAAGAGTGAGCTTGAACTGTATTTAGAGTTCCCCTTGGCTAAGAAAGATGTGGAGGTGCAAGATTGGTGGAGAGAAAATGGGAACAAGTTCCCTTCAGTCGCTAGAATGGCTAGGCAGTTCTTGGGTGTGCCTGCCTCCACTGCGGGGGTGGAGCGTGCGTTTTCAATAGTAACTGGCATGCACTCAGATTTGAGGAAGAATTTGAAAGAGGGTACAATAGAGCACTCGCTTATGGCTGCATTGAATTAGGTTAGAAAGATATAGTTGAACATATCATACCGCTCTGTGCTGATGTAAGTGTTACAGTAAACACTCAGTATTAAGGAATTCACCGTTAAGGAATCAGCCAGCGTTGGGGGTCACGATTTTAGTGATTTGGCTGGCTGGACCCAAAAAAATAAGGAAGAGGTCCAAAATAAGGAAGGCTCGCTGGCTGGCATGCTTTCGGCAATCTTAAAAATAAGAAATTGACGCTGGCATAGCTTGTCGCGGTACACATGGCATTAGGCTAAGCGAGGCGCATCATTTTGCTGTAATCATTGGTGTTACGGGGTATACACCATCGTATAAGCTATGTATATGATGCCTACTCGTTGGGTCCATTTTACCACGTTCGAAAAATCAGCACACAGTTTTCTCGAAAATTTCAGTTTGTGAGGCTGAGGAAGATAACGAATGGCGCTGGCTGGCTCATGAATCGGGTTCCTTCTAATGAACGAATTCGTTAGCACGCTGGCGCTGGCGAGGGGGGGGGTCACGATTTTAGTCACGATTTTAGTGATTTGGCTGGCTGGCGCCAGATCTCTGTTTCATTAAATATGAGTGTTTACTGTAACTGCTTAGAGCTCAAACACATTTTGATATTTTGATAATATTGATATCCCGATATATCAGTAAATTTAAAGTGATATCAATATTGATTGATTGGCACCCCTAACATAACAAAATCAATTGATAGCGCCTCTAAAATATTTGAATCAATCGATTAGACCGCTAGAAAAATCGAAATCAATTGATATAATCTTGAAATTATTGGAATCGATTGATTATTGGCCCGAAAATATCAGAATCAATTGATAATAAGGCCGCCCACAGCCGATACCATACCTTGGTCACCACCCACAATGCTGGGGTGGTGTGCTGAAATCTGCATAGGCAGCCCTGACCGGGAGTCCCGGTGCAGGCCCCTATGACAGATAACTAGGCCAACACTGGACCGTTGACCGATCTCTAGGTTCGTACTTCGACACACGCTGTGTCACAGGTAGGCTAGACTCCGAGACCGCCCGAGACCGTTCCGGGTATATCTAGCTTAGGGTTTATTTATCTTATGAGTTTATCCACACAAAGTTCGGGACTGTCTGATATCTAGTGAACTAGGATATTCCGGTATCCATCTCTATCTTGGGGGATACCGGGTGGGGCTCCGCCCCGCACCCCCCCCTTCCTAAATTATATTATTAACGCGCAATCATTCATGGGTGACCTTACTCATTCATACCGCACGCTGGGTAACGTTTCAATTTTTATTTACAATACACTCGGGCTTCAACTCATATAAGGCCGGATGAAGGGCTACCCTGCGTCGAGGTTGCATATGGCGGCCAAACTTGAGGGGGTGGGAGGGGGATTTTGATCGGTCGGTCCAAGTGGTCGGTTTTTCTTAAGAGTGATGAAACACGTAGAAAGTGCTATTGTCGAATATATAGTACTTATTTTATGTTTCCTACCTTCATATACACACGGTTGGTATCACATATCCATACACTAGTTGACATGTTAGCACCATGTGGAATGCATGAAGAAAGCGGCGGAGTTGAGATCTGGAGATAATCCCCATACTTAAGGAATGCCCCATACTTAAGGAATTTCCGACCACTTTGGGGGGGCTGACCAAAGATGCCCGATTCTCTTGAAATCGAGGGGGGGGTAACCTCGACGCAGGGTAGCACTTCATCCGGCCTAATATGGATACAACATACACTTCTCTATTCATGATTTGTACCCTCCCGTCTCCGACGGAGGGCCCATGCGGCGTTCAATGTGTCGTGGTGCTGGTGGCCGTTGTCGTCACACTTTCGTTTCAGTACGTGGTCGCCAGGTTTGTATATCAGAAAATGCGACATGAAACGCAGTCCGCAAAGCTCCCAGAACGAAAGTTCGTTCTTGGGTCCTGGCGTAATTCCAACATGACGCCAGGGAATCTTTCAGTCCCAAAAAAAACGCGAAATCCATTTTTCGTGTGAAACAATCTGCAGTCGCAGGGTCAATATTCTCCACAATCTTTTGAGTTTGCACTGCACTGCAACAACATGTCGATGTGCACACAAGAGCGAGACCCACACGCAAAGACCAAAGAGCATCTTTTGGGAGCCAAAATCCGTCACATGTATGAAGCGCACGCGTGATTTTCATCGGTTTCCAATGAAACTTTCCATCCGAATTCGGGAGCGATTTCCCGAATTCGGACGATTTACAGTGTTAAGAAAAAACGGAGCCCTCAGTGTTAATTTTCATTTCACGTGTAGGAATCTTTCCAGAATTCGGAGCAAAATTACGCCAACGTCCGACGTGTCTCGTAAAATGGTCCACGTCACCCGTTTTTTGACCAAATTCGGTCTGCGGAACCTCTCTATTATCTCTATGACGGTCCACCCCCCAGAATTGGTGGGACGACAGGTAGGGTGCAGTTGGCGTGCTGTAGCGGCGTGTAGCTCGATGGCCAAGGCAAGATGCATGGTGGGGATGACGAAGGACATCAGGTGGGATGTGGGACTACCGCGCCTTGCCACATGAAGGCTCGGCACACCCCTAATTCTAGTGCAAAAGGTTGTTGATGTAGACTGTGGTAGGTGGGGGCATTGGAGGGGGTGTGGCCCGAGCATGGTTGCGCTGACGGAGCAGGGCGTAGCGAGCGAACCGCTTCGATTCGTGCGGCGCGCGAGGTGTCCCAACACACTAGAAGAGTGGCGAAATAATACTTTTGGGGTGGTTGGCGGGGGGGCAGGGTGGGGAGGTTCGAAATGCAGGCCGGCTCTCAGGGTTCGGGTCTTACGCGTACGTGGGTCGCAAGGCTGAAAAAACCGGACCGTCATAGAGATATGGCCAATGAATCCAAACTCGGTCTCGTGGTGCCATGCGCATCGAAAACAATGTAACACATGCCCTGAAGGGTCACTCGACCGCTGGGGTGGCTTGGAGCTCCATGGATCCGCCGATTTCGAAGGGGGGCTAGGGCAGGATATCTCTATGACGGTCCACCCCCCAGAATTGGTGGGACGACAGGTAGGGTGCAGTTGGCGTGCTGTAGCGGCGTGTAGCTCGATGGCCAAGGCAAGATGCATGGTGGGGATGACGAAGGACATCAGGTGGGATGTGGGACTACCGCGCCTTGCCACATGGAGGCTCGGCACACCCCTAATTCTAGTGCAAAAGGTTGTTGATGTAGACCGTGGTAGGTGGGGGCATTGGAGGGGGTGTGGCCCGAGCATGGTTGCGCTGACGGAGCAGGGCGTAGCGAGCGAACCGCTTCGATTCGTGCGGCGCGCGAGGTGTCCCAACACACTAGAAGAGTGGCGAAATAATACTTTTGGGGTGGTTGGCGGGGGGGCAGGGTGGGGAGGTTCGAAATGCAGGCCGGCTCTCAGGGTTCGGGTCTTATGCGTACGTGGGTCGCAAGGCTGAAAAAAACCGGACCGTCATAGAGTTATGAACCCTAAACTTGAAAATTCGGCACGAACGCTCTAAAAAGTTGCAAAGCTAGGAAGTGCCTTGTACGTTGAAGCAATCATCCCAGCACGAACTGATTTCCTATTATCACCTCTACCGCGACACGGTACTTAGGAGCAATAGTAGCAAGCTCCTTGGACGCCTACAGGGTATGGTGCAAAGGATAAAAATCCAGAGTATCACTCAAGTTCCGTGCTTGCATATGAAACTTAGCGGTGTGCCAACTGCAGGTTAGATAATAATTTGCATACTTATCCAGAACGCCGTGGTCCACGTCAGCACACTACGAACCGAAATCTTCCTACTTGTATCTTAGCAACTCACTTTCGGCTCCAAGACTTTTAAGTATGAACAGACAGTATAATTCGCTCTGGTGTGCTTCTCGGGCCCACCGAATCAGTTTGAAGCAGAGAAACCCCAAAGCGTTTTGTGCATAGCATGCCTGTTCGAGTTTCACTGAATATGTTCAAGACGCAAACGACATCGAGAACTACAGCAAGTCTGGCGACTTTGTGTTCACATATTTTGAAGCGCGTAAAGTGATGCAGGAGGGCGCAGCAGGGGAGGGCGCGGCGGGCGGGCCGCGGATGGTGACGTGCTATGCGTGCGGGAAGCAGTTTGGGCCGTCGTCGCTGGGGATCCACGTGACGCAGTGCTTGCGGAAGCGGGCAAAGCAGCAGCAGGTGACGCACGGGTGATGAGCCGGTGGCTCATGCTGGGTGAGGGTGAAGGGGGATTCTTTGATTTTCGGGGTGCATGTGGGCGGGCGGTGGCGCATGCAACGCACTCAACGCCCCAGTCCGCATACGACTTGCGGAGGGCCAAGGGCGCAATATGGTGATGTGAAGTGTTTTGGTTTGAGGGCAGAGAGGTGTAGAGGCTTGCCCACGAGAACGGTTGAAATCGTTTGCGTCTAGGCGTGTGTCGACTTGAAAGTGCGTCTGGATGTTTTCTGAGGGTGTATGGAGCGACGTGTGGGGGGGCTGATGGGCGTGTGAGTGGAGAAGGGCTCAGGGGCGAGGGTTTTGGTGTTGGTGACAGGAAGTGGGCGATGCGCAGCTGCGTGGAGCTTCACCAGAGGCACCCGCCATGCCGTTCCCCTCGACGTCCGCCAGCTTGGCGGAGGTGCAGGCGTACAACAGCCTGGCGGAGGCGGCGTACAAGGCGTCGATGCCGAAGTGCCGGCACTGCGGGCGCACGTTCGAGGATGCGGAGCGGCTCGGGGTGCACCTGAAGAGCTGCAAGGCCGCGGAGGGCGCGGCTCCCGCCGGCGGAGCCAGCGGGGGCAGCGGGGCGGGGGCAGCGGGGGAGGGCGCGGCGGGCGGGCCGCGGATGGTGACGTGCTATGCGTGCGGGAAGCAGTTTGGGCCGTCGTCGCTGGGGATCCACGTGACGCAGTGCTTGCGGAAGCGGGCAAAGCAGCAGCAGGTGACGCACGGGTGATGAGCCGGTGGCTCATGCTGGGTGAGGGTGAGGGGGGATTCATTGATTTTCGGGGTGCATGTGGGCGGGCGGTGGCGCATGCAACGCACTCAATCATAATGCCCCAGTCCGCATACGACTTGCGGAGGGCCAAGGGCGCAATATGGTGATGTGAAGTGTTTTGGTTTGAGGGCAGAGAGGTGTAGAGGCTTGCCCACGAGAACGGTTGAAATCGTTTGCGTCTAGGCGTGTGTCGACTTAGACATACGTGTGGAGCGACGTGTGGGGGGGCTGATGGGCGTGTGAGTGGAGAAGGGCTCAGGGGCGAGGGTTTTGGTGTTGGTGACAGGAAGTGGGCGATGCGCAGCTGCGTGGAGCTTCACCAGAGGCACCCGCCATGCCGTTCCCCTCGACGTCCGCCAGCTTGGCGGAGGTGCAGGCGTACAACAGCCTGGCGGAGGCGGCGTACAAGGCGTCGATGCCGAAGTGCCGGCACTGCGGGCGCACGTTCGAGGATGCGGAGCGGCTCGGTGTGCACCTGAAGAGCTGCAAGGCCGCGGAGGGCGCGGCTCCCGCCGGCGGAGCCAGCGGGGGCAGCGGGGCGGGGGCAGCGGGGGAGGGCGCGGCGGGCGGGCCGCGGATGGTGACGTGCTATGCGTGCGGGAAGCAGTTTGGGCCGTCGTCGCTGGGGATCCACGTGACGCAGTGCTTGCGGAAGCGGGCAAAGCAGCAGCAGGTGACGCACGGGTGATGAGCCGGTGGCTCATGCTGGGTGAGGGTGAGGGGGGATTCATTGATTTTCGGGGTGCATGTGGGCGGGCGGTGGCGCATGCAACGCACTCAATCATAATGCCCCAGTCCGCATACGACTTGCGGAGGGCCAAGGGCGCAATATGGTGATGTGAAGTGTTTTGGTTTGAGGGCAGAGAGGTGTAGAGGCTTGCCCACGAGAACGGTTGAAATCGTTTGCGTCTAGGCGTGTGTCGACTTAGACATACGTGTGGAGCGACGTGTGGGGGGGCTGATGGGCGTGTGAGTGGAGAAGGGCTCAGGGGCGAGGGTTTTGGTGTTGGTGACAGGAAGTGGGCGATGCGCAGCTGCGTGGAGCTTCACCAGAGGCACCCGCCATGCCGTTCCCCTCGACGTCCGCCAGCTTGGCGGAGGTGCAGGCGTACAACAGCCTGGCGGAGGCGGCGTACAAGGCGTCGATGCCGAAGTGCCGGCACTGCGGGCGCACGTTCGAGGATGCGGAGCGGCTCGGGGTGCACCTGAAGAGCTGCAAGGCCGCGGAGGGCGCGGCTCCCGCCGGCGGAGCCAGCGGGGGCAGCGGGGCGGGGGCAGCGGGGGAGGGCGCGGCGGGCGGGCCGCGGATGGTGACGTGCTATGCGTGCGGGAAGCAGTTTGGGCCGTCGTCGCTGGGGATCCACGTGACGCAGTGCTTGCGGAAGCGGGCAAAGCAGCAGCAGGTGACGCACGGGTGATGAGCCGGTGGCTCATGCTGGGTGAGGGTGAGGGGGGATTCATTGATTTTCGGGGTGCATGTGGGCGGGCGGTGGCGCATGCAACGCACTCAATCATAATGCCCCAGTCCGCATACGACTTGCGGAGGGCCAAGGGCGCAATATGGTGATGTGAAGTGTTTTGGTTTGAGGGCAGAGAGGTGTAGAGGCTTGCCCACGAGAACGGTTGAAATCGTTTGCGTCTAGGCGTGTGTCGACTTAGACATACGTGTGGAGCGACGTGTGGGGGGGCTGATGGGCGTGTGAGTGGAGAAGGGCTCAGGGGCGAGGGTTTTGGTGTTGGTGACAGGAAGTGGGCGATGCGCAGCTGCGTGGAGCTTCACCAGAGGCACCCGCCATGCCGTTCCCCTCGACGTCCGCCAGCTTGGCGGAGGTGCAGGCGTACAACAGCCTGGCGGAGGCGGCGTACAAGGCGTCGATGCCGAAGTGCCGGCACTGCGGGCGCACGTTCGAGGATGCGGAGCGGCTCGGTGTGCACCTGAAGAGCTGCAAGGCCGCGGAGGGCGCGGCTCCCGCCGGCGGAGCCAGCGGGGGCAGCGGGGCGGGGGCAGCGGGGGAGGGCGCGGCGGGCGGGCCGCGGATGGTGACGTGCTATGCGTGCGGGAAGCAGTTTGGGCCGTCGTCGCTGGGGATCCACGTGACGCAGTGCTTGCGGAAGCGGGCAAAGCAGCAGCAGGTGACGCACGGGTGATGAGCCGGTGGCTCATGCTGGGTGAGGGTGAGGGGGGATTCATTGATTTTCGGGGTGCATGTGGGCGGGCGGTGGCGCATGCAACGCACTCAATCATAATGCCCCAGTCCGCATACGACTTGCGGAGGGCCAAGGGCGCAATATGGTGATGTGAAGTGTTTTGGTTTGAGGGCAGAGAGGTGTAGAGGCTTGCCCACGAGAACGGTTGAAATCGTTTGCGTCTAGGCGTGTGTCGACTTAGACATACGTGTGGAGCGACGTGTGGGGGGGCTGATGGGCGTGTGAGTGGAGAAGGGCTCAGGGGCGAGAGTTTTGGTGTTGGTGACAGGAAGTGGGCGATGCGCAGCTGCGTGGAGCTTCACCAGAGGCACCCGCCATGCCGTTCCCCTCGACGTCCGCCAGCTTGGCGGAGGTGCAGGCGTACAACAGCCTGGCGGAGGCGGCGTACAAGGCGTCGATGCCGAAGTGCCGGCACTGCGGGCGCACGTTCGAGGATGCGGAGCGGCTCGGGGTGCACCTGAAGAGCTGCAAGGCCGCGGAGGGCGCGGCTCCCGCCGGCGGAGCCAGCGGGGGCAGCGGGGCGGGGGCAGCGGGGGAGGGCGCGGCGGGCGGGCCGCGGATGGTGACGTGCTATGCGTGCGGGAAGCAGTTTGGGCCGTCGTCGCTGGGGATCCACGTGACGCAGTGCTTGCGGAAGCGGGCAAAGCAGCAGCAGGTGACGCACGGGTGATGAGCCGGTGGCTCATGCTGGGTGAGGGTGAGGGGGGATTCATTGATTTTCGGGGTGCATGTGGGCGGGCGGTGGCGCATGCAACGCACTCAATCATAATGCCCCAGTCCGCATACGACTTGCGGAGGGCCAAGGGCGCAATATGGTGATGTGAAGTGTTTTGGTTTGAGGGCAGAGAGGTGTAGAGGCTTGCCCACGAGAACGGTTGAAATCGTTTGCGTCTAGGCGTGTGTCGACTTAGACATACGTGTGGAGCGACGTGTGGGGGGGCTGATGGGCGTGTGAGTGGAGAAGGGCTCAGGGGCGAGGGTTTTGGTGTTGGTGACAGGAAGTGGGCGATGCGCAGCTGCGTGGAGCTTCACCAGAGGCACCCGCCATGCCGTTCCCCTCGACGTCCGCCAGCTTGGCGGAGGTGCAGGCGTACAACAGCCTGGCGGAGGCGGCGTACAAGGCGTCGATGCCGAAGTGCCGGCACTGCGGGCGCACGTTCGAGGATGCGGAGCGGCTCGGTGTGCACCTGAAGAGCTGCAAGGCCGCGGAGGGCGCGGCTCCCGCCGGCGGAGCCAGCGGGGGCAGCGGGGCGGGGGCAGCGGGGGAGGGCGCGGCGGGCGGGCCGCGGATGGTGACGTGCTATGCGTGCGGGAAGCAAGCAGTTTGGGCCGTCGTCGCTGGGGATCCACGTGACGCAGTGCTTGCGGAAGCGGGCAAAGCAGCAGCAGGTGACGCACGGGTGATGAGCCGGTGGCTCATGCTGGGTGAGGGTGAGGGGGGATTCATCGACTTTTCGGGGTGCATGTGGGCGGGCGGTGGCGCATGCAACGCACTCAACGCCCCAGTCCGCATACGACTTGCGGAGGGCCAAGGGCGCAATATGGTGATGTGAAGTGTTTTGGTTTGAGGGCAGAGAGGTGTAGAGGCTTGCCCACGAGAACGGTTGAAATCGTTTGCGTCTAGGCGTGTGTCGACTTAGACATACGTGTGGAGCGACGTGTGGGGGGGCTGATGGGCGTGTGAGTGGAGAAGGGCTCAGGGGCGAGGGTTTTGGTGTTGGTGACAGGAAGTGGGCGATGCGCAGCTGCGTGGAGCTTCACCAGAGGCACCCGCCATGCCGTTCCCCTCGACGTCCGCCAGCTTGGCGGAGGTGCAGGCGTACAACAGCCTGGCGGAGGCGGCGTACAAGGCGTCGATGCCGAAGTGCCGGCACTGCGGGCGCACGTTCGAGGATGCGGAGCGGCTCGGGGTGCACCTGAAGAGCTGCAAGGCCGCGGAGGGCGCGGCTCCCGCCGGCGGAGCCAGCGGGGGCAGCGGGGCGGGGGCAGCGGGGGAGGGCGCGGCGGGCGGGCCGCGGATGGTGACGTGCTATGCGTGCGGGAAGCAGTTTGGGCCGTCGTCGCTGGGGATCCACGTGACGCAGTGCTTGCGGAAGCGGGCAAAGCAGCAGCAGGTGACGCACGGGTGATGAGCCGGTGGCTCATGCTGGGTGAGGGTGAGGGGGGATTCATTGATTTTCGGGGTGCATGTGGGCGGGCGGTGGCGCATGCAACGCACTCAATCATAATGCCCCAGTCCGCATACGACTTGCGGAGGGCCAAGGGCGCAATATGGTGATGTGAAGTGTTTTGGTTTGAGGGCAGAGAGGTGTAGAGGCTTGCCCACGAGAACGGTTGAAATCGTTTGCGTCTAGGCGTGTGTCGACTTAGACATACGTGTGGATGGAGCGACGTGTGGGGGGGCTGATGGGCGTGTGAGTGGAGAAGGGCTCAGGGGCGAGGGTTTTGGTGTTGGTGACAGGAAGTGGGCGATGCGCAGCTGCGTGGAGCTTCACCAGAGGCACCCGCCATGCCGTTCCCCTCGACGTCCGCCAGCTTGGCGGAGGTGCAGGCGTACAACAGCCTGGCGGAGGCGGCGTACAAGGCGTCGATGCCGAAGTGCCGGCACTGCGGGCGCACGTTCGAGGATGCGGAGCGGCTCGGGGTGCACCTGAAGAGCTGCAAGGCCGCGGAGGGCGCGGCTCCCGCCGGCGGAGCCAGCGGGGGCAGCGGGGCGGGGGCAGCGGGGGAGGGCGCAGCGGTGGCAGTCGCAGACATCAAACCCCACCAATCAGACGTTAATATAATGGGGCGCACAATGGTTTCTAGGGACTCCGAGCGTTTGACTCTAACGTCCAATGCGACTGCTTGTAGCTCGCCTGTTGTGAGCACATCTCCTGTGATGTCCTTGATGGCTGCTTCTTTTGCCGATGCACCGTCCCGTGGCTCCACACCACGGCTTAGCCGAGCGTCCATATCTCCACACCCACTGCCCATACCGAACCAGATGCAGAAGCTGCTGGACCTTGATGTCCATCCATCGGCCGAAGCCTATGCGCCTTACGTCCGAAAGGTGTTCATTGCTGGTGAGGGCTGTCTGGGCGGAGTGGCGTCGGACGCCACGAACGAGTTGAGCCCGCGGAGCGCAGGGACGGCGCGGAAGCCCAGAGTGCGCGTTCGAAGCGGCGATCAGGGAAAAGTGGGCACGATGGCGGTGCTACCAGAGAAGCCACAGAAACATCCGGTGCGCGGCTGTGACCCGGTGCGCGGCTGTGACCCGGCGCGCGGCTGTGACCCAGCGCGCGGCTGTGACCCGGTGCGCGGCTGTGACCCGATGCGCGGCTGTGACCCGGTGCGCGGCTGTGACCCGGTGCGCGGCTGTGACCCGGTGCGCGGCTGTGACCCGGTGCGCGGCGGTGACCCGGTGCGCGGCTGTGGGCTGCTTTTCTTGTCGGCTGTGCTCGGCTGCATTCCACTTGATGCATTCCGCCAAACGCATATTATGCGGTGTCGTATTGAGGGCAGTTTCCACTGGCTCTCGCCTGCGCAGCAAGCCATCGGACGCCCGGAGGGCGATGGCGGGATGCCTGTGTCCACCGCATGAGCACACCGAATGGCGTGAGGAGTGCCGGCAGGGGTCAGGGCGGCGATCGCCCCAAAGTAGGAATTGGCGCGCGCAGGTACACAGCGGAGCAGGGACATGCAACTCTGAGCCCAGCACACACACGCCCAAGGATAAGCCACACACACACACACACGGCATCTCATCAGCTTCTGTGCCCACGGGGCGAGGTTGCTGGCCGTGCCGGAACTAACAGTGAGCAGCTGTCGGGAAGGTGACGACTGGATGGAGAACTATCGGCCACCGGGAGGGCTTGGGACACACAGGCAACTGCGGGGATGGGACCCCAAGTAGGAACAGTGCGGCACGACAGTTGCAGGGCAAGTGTGGAGCGCATTGCTCGAGTTCGCGGCTACCTCGCAAGGCATTCAGTGCAAGGGCTTCAGTCACGTGGAGTTGGTGCTGTGGGTAGAGGGCTACAGCCGCAAGTTGGTGGCGGGGGCGCAGGTTCGGATGAGAGCGGCCCAGCTCATCATTCTCAGCCCTTTGGGACAGCCCTTGGGGATTCTGGCCGTGGCGTGGGTGGGCAAGGCGCACGGTGGTTGGGGGGTGGTTCGAGCGGCTGGAAGTGTGAACACAAGCTGGCTTTGGCGAGGTGGCTGCAGTGGGCAGGTGGGATAGTATCTGGTGAGGTGGCGAGGTGGCGAGGTGGTGAGGGGGGGCGTAGGCGGTCCATGGAGTTGCAGAGAATTGGATAGACGCCCCGAAGTGTGTACTGAATCCGTTGATTGCATGCGTAGGCACACAGTGAAGCCGGTTAGCATTGAGGCAGCCGGGTGGCTGTGTTTACGGATCGTTGAAGAAATCAGTGCAGGGATTGCCACAGCCAAAAATAGACACAGTGAATCAGTCATTGGAATCTCGTGTACTCATGATACACCTGGTGGCAATAGCTCGTCGCGATGACACGATGACGCCCAAGTGAGTGAGCTTGCCTGGAATCTGCGGATCGACAGCGACGTGAAAGTAACTGTTTGGGCGTGTATGCAAGGTGGCGCAGGATCTCGTCGCAGGCCGAAAGATGTGCGCCAACTCACGCACAAACGAGGATGAGGTCATAGAGGAAGAGGGGGCACGGGACGACGAGCAGTATATGGTGGAAGGTGAAGTCGTGTCGCATGTTGATCATAGCGATGAGGCAGTAGACTTAGAGGGGATCATCGAGGATGAAGAGCTAGTAGATGCGGAAGACGATGGCGCAGATGAAAGCTCGCGGTGCGTATGGTCTCAGCTGCTGGAGGACTCCGAAGAGGACGAGGAGATTGTCCTGGAGGAGGACCCTTTTTGCAAGGGCTGAGAAAAATTGCATGCATCATGTCAGTGCACATGTGCTCGCTAGTTTACATGTAAGCAGCCAGCAAGATCCATCACATGGCGGCGGCAGCGTGCAGTCGCCAGTGCGAATCAGATGAATTGTCCTCAGGATCCAGAGTGCCGATGAGTGAAAATTAGAACAGTGTAATGTCCTTGGTTTTTTAAGCTCTTCATTATATTTTAATCTTCGTTATATTCAGCAAGTAATAATGCAGTGACATTCCAGCACAGCATAATTAGTGCTGGAATGTCACTGATTATGTTCCCATGCTGGGGTGCAAATATTCAGCACACACTTCGCGAGACAGTTGGTCACCTGTTTTTGGTTTTTCAAATCATCGGGAAATCCGGAGACCGGACAATCGCATTGAAGATTTAATCGGTCTCGTCGAGACCGCTTTAAATATGCCATCTTGCATTCCAAAAATTGTTCCACTTTCGACAACGCATATGATCCATTTTTTCAAGCTTCCGAAACCGGTTTGGAAGTGATTTTGGGTTACAAAACGGGGTTTGCGGTGAACCCAGATGGCGAGGAGTGGGAAATCCTCCCAGTATCGATGATTGGCGACTTCGTGTAGATATCGGAAAGTTATCAGTACGACTTGTGAATCTCGATTACCGTATTGCAAACCTTGCTTAGGGAGGTCGAAAAGTTCATAAATAGGGCATGCGTAGTAGCTCCATCAGCGACAGGGCATGATGGGTTGGCGTGTTATATATATGTCTATATGCCATGCTGGGGTGGGCATGGCCATTAATCTACTTCAGGCAGGAATAGGGAATGGGGAGCGTGTACCCCTCAATTTAGGGACGAGATGTTGGTGCTGGTTGGGAAGCGGTACCAAAATTCTACAGCATCAGACAATCGCCAACCACATATCGCCCTCACGCCATCGCCGCCGCACGGAGACATCACCGTTGGGTGGCTACATCCAATGTACGGGAATCAAAACACCAAAGGTTACACTCATTATAACATAATGTATGACTGTGAGTGGCGCTGCATAAAAAAGGTTAGGACCATACGAGCAAGCTTGCATGCTGCCTACACACCGGATGCACAGCTGT
The DNA here is from genome assembly GCA_001247695.2 of Cymbomonas tetramitiformis. Taxonomy (NCBI): domain Eukaryota; kingdom Viridiplantae; phylum Chlorophyta; class Pyramimonadophyceae; order Pyramimonadales; family Pyramimonadaceae; genus Cymbomonas; species Cymbomonas tetramitiformis. The sequence goes on from LGRX02034695.1 coordinate 29,642, forward strand.
CATTCGATGTGGAATTCACCAACCAGGCGAACTGATGCAGTCAGATTTTCTAATACAGGGGTCCTACGATGTGGTAGTTCAACACATGCTTCCATGTGTTACCATCTGCTGGCGGATTGTAAGCACTGTTGGGTCGCCAATATAAACAAACCAGAATCCGGTAACCGGGAGAAAGTTCCCATGTATGATCTGAGCCATCAGAGCCTTAGATCTGACTCTGGATGGCCGAATCATCTCTATACCTGTTATCATTATACGATCTAAAGGTGAATTCGAGGGCTACAATCTACTAACCAATATACTAACCAATGTGCACTATCCCCATCATTGGTAAATGAATCATACTAACTGCCAACTAAAAGATCAGGGCCTATAAACTGTCATCATTCATGGAGCACCCCCGGCCCAGAGTAGGACCCGGAAATCAATATTTCTTTTTTCTTTTTTTCCTTTTCATGGAGCACCGAAATGTGAAGCAAGGGCTAGTCTACAATCGCTCTCTTGCCTGTGTTTCTGAGTCTTTTCATAGCTAAGCGCTCGAACCCCTCAAAGTTCAAACTGTTTTCGGAGATGGCATGCTCCCTGTACCATTCTGGAAACACACGCACACCCCCCCCAAACCGCCTGAGGCATGCCAAATGAAGCCAGCCCACCACCCCAGTGGATGAGAAAGGCACGCAGGGACAAAGTGACGCCGAGACGGGACAATGCCTTACACACACTGAACGGCATCAGATCGGCCAACAAAAGCCAGCCCACCATCATCCCAGTGGATGTGAGAAGCAAATCAAGAGCAGGGCGGGGCCGTGACAAGATACCACAAACGCATACATATTCCCAACCCAAATGCAAAGCAGCATGGAAAGATGATACGACAAGATACCACACACTGAACGGCATGAGATCCGCCAACAAAAGCCAGCCCACCATCATCCCAGTGGATGTGAGAAGCAAATCAAGAGCAGGGCGGGGCCGTGACAAGATACCACAAACGCATACATATTCCCAACCCAAATGCAAAGCAGCATGGAAAGATAATTCGATGTGACCGATCGTCGTCAAACAACTGTTGGTCTCTGGGTTACGGAGTAAGCGGACCCTGCTGGCATGCCCTCCAGTGGCTCCCGGTCGATGGATGTAGTCATGAATGTAGTCACACCACACAGCATGGACACCCCATGTCAAAAAAAGGATACATGCGGGCACCTAAGTGCTCCCCACAAAATTCAAGGGAAAACACAGAAGGTGTACACCACCACCTTCTGCCTCTCCTCGCAGCACGACAGACGAATCTACCGAGCTCTCCAAGAGGCAGTGCCCGCCAGAATGGCACCACAGGGATAACCGCCTCCCAAAACCCACTTCCACCCGGCGGCCGTCCCCGTTCACAGCGATCCGTCAGTACTCATATCAAGGTCAAAGAACACAAGTCCCCCGGCATGTGTAATAACCATGAGCACTGTACACGGAGAGGGAGCTAGCGTCAGACGAATCCAAGACACTCCCAAAAAGCGAGCCGTAGACGAATCCCCGACGCACTCAAAGAGGCAGTACCCGTCAGAAGGGTACCACAGGGACAGCCACATCCCATCATCCAAATCATTCCAGTGGCCGTCCCCGTTCACAACGAGATGCCAGTACCCCATAAAGTGGGTGTCGATCACCAGTCCCCCGGCAGGTGAAAAAGCCCCAAGGCACTGGACAAAAATAGAGCCAGCCGCAGACGAATCCCCGACGCCCTCAAAGAGGCAGTACCCGCCAGAAGGGTACCACAGGGACAGCCACATCCCATCATCCAAATCATTCCAGTGGCCGTCCCCGTTAACAACGAGATGCCAGTACCCCATAAAGTGGGTGTCGATCACCAGTCCCCCGGCAGGTGAAAAAGCCCCAAGGCACTGGACATAAATAGAGCCAGCCGCAGACGAATCCCCGACGCCCTCAAAGAGGCAGTACCCGCCAGAAGGGTACCACAGGGACAGCCAAATCCCATCATCCAAAGCACCCAAGTGGCCGTCCCCGTTAACAGCGAGATGCCACAACCCTATGGCGAGACGTATTCCCGGTCAGCTATGATGGCCCGAACTCCCACCCATTCGGACCTGGCACAATGACACCGTCACGTAAGTCCCCCAGCTTACGCCTGACGCGCGAGATCCAGCAACCCGGACCTCGTCTATCATACAGACCGGGCCTCTCCACCATAAAGCGCCGCAAAAAGCCCCACAAACGCCTGCTGTGGTAACCCTTTTGTGTCATCCTGTGGAAAACAAGAGCTATGTTGTAAACAAAGTCTTGCCAAAGGACACATCTCTCAGCGAACCGATGCAGTTGGCTCGTGACAATCCCATACTTAGCTTTGTCGGCCAAGTACGAGTCATGTGCAGGGTACCTAATGACCTGGATGTCAGCACACACTGAACGGCATGAGATCGGCAAGCAAAAGCCAGCCCACCATCATCCCAGTGGATGTGAGAAGCAAATCAAGAGCAGGGCGGGGCCGTGACAAGATACCACGAACACATACATATTCCCAACCCAAATGCAAAGCAGCATGGAAAGATGATACGATGTGACCGATCGTCGCCAAACAATTGTTGGTCTCTGGGTTACGGAGTAAGCGGACCCTGCTGGCATGCCCCCCAGTGGCTCCCGGTCGATGGATGGGACCTGTTGGTCCATGGTTATGTCATGAATGCAGTCACACCACACAGCATGGACACCCCATGTCAAAAAAAGAAAATATGCGGGCACCTAAGTGCTCCCCACAAAATTCAAGGGAAAACACAGAAGGTGTACTTCACCACCTTCTGCCACACACACACACTCGACCGGGTGGTGAACTATCGGCCACCGGGAGGGCTTGGGACACACAGGCAACTGTGGGGATGGGACCCCAAGTAGGAACAGTGCGGCACGACAGTTACAGCGCAAGTGTGGAGCGCATTGCTCAAGTTCGCGGCCACCTTGCAAGGCAATCAGTGCAAGGGCTCCAGTCACGGGGAGTTGGTGCTGGGGGTAGAGGGCTACAGGCGCAAGTCGGTGGCGGATGTGCAAGTTTGGATGAGGGCAACCCAGTTTATCATTCTCAGCCCCTTGGGACAGCGCTTTGGCATTCTGGCCGTGGCGTGGGTGGGCAAGCTCTCTTGAGATCAGGCTGTAGGGGGCAGCGGGGTGATGTGGGATGTGGGCTTGATGGTGGAGGGGTGGCTCGATTGGCGGAGGTGAGCTTGCTCCAGAGACACAGCAGCAGTGCGCCGGTAGGACAGCCGCAGAGGGGCTCAGGTGGCCCAGTGAGGCTCAGGGAGCAGAGGGGTGGTCTTGCGCGTGGGCTTGGTGGTGGAGATATGGCTCGCGCAGATCGGGGGGCACAGATGATCCGGCTTCAGGCACAAGGCGGCAGTGCGCTGGTGGTGCAGATGCAGAGGGGCTCGGGTGGCTCAGCGAGGCTTAGGGGGTCCCATTCTTCACTAGTGAGCTCCGGAGAATCCGGATGAGTGTCCCGAAGTGTGTGCTGAATCCTTTGATCCCCGGCGTGGGTACATAGTGCAGTCTTCTGTGGCTGCGGGGCGCCAAAGGAGTAGCAAGGATAAGCATATACACACACAGATATGAACCGGCTTCAGAGTCACGGCAGCAGCTCGCCAGCGGTGCAGATGCAGAAGGGCTCAGGTGGCTCAGTGAGGCTTAGGGGGTCGCATTCTTCATTAGTAAGCTCCGGATAATCCGGACAAGTGTCCCGAAGTGTGTATTGGATCCTTTGATCCCTGGTGAGGGTACCTAGTGCAGCCGGTCTTCTGCGGCTTCGTGGTGTCAAGGGAATCGGTCCAAGGATAAGCCAGGCACACCTTTGGAACACAGGTCGTGTAGTGGGTGGGCATGCTCTCTTGAGACCAGGCTTTGGGGCAGGCGGGGAGCAGGGGGGTGGTCCTGAGCGCAGGCTTGGCGGTGGGGAGATGGCACGGGCACCTCAAGGGATGGAGGTGAACTAACTTCAGAGGTACAGCATCCGTGCGCCGGCAGTGCAGTGGCAGAGGCGCTCAGGTGGCCCGGTGAGGCTGAGGGGGTCCCATCCTCCACTAGTGAGCTCCACATTGGGCATTGGGCAGGTCAAGCAGCTCACTTGTCAATTTTGTGTCATCAACTTCATCGATGCGGCCTTCCTCCCGGATTTTCTTCACAAACTCCTGCAGGCCGCCCCGCCGCGCATCAGTGGCGGGTCCGAGGTGTATGCCGCCTGATTGGATGTGATGCGACACACGCGAAGCGTTCGCCTCGACCACACGAGATCTTTCACCCTGCACGCACGCCACCGACAAATGACATCCAAAAGCCGAGATCGGAGCGACAGGTTATTTGATGTCGCGAGACATGGCTGCGCAAGCACATCGCGGACTGGGATGGGGAGGCGGGGGGGACAAGGGCGGGGATGGGGAGAGGTGGATCAGAAAGTGAATTGTGTGGGCCCTCACCGCGCACGTCATCGTTTTCTTGTCCCCGTCCGTCCATGATAGAAAGAGCTCCTGGAGGGGGCTCTTGCTGGACAACCCATTCTCCAGAGCTTTGGCATCTGTCAAGATGATCTTCTTCATTAATTCGTCCCATGATTTCTGCATGCCCCCTTCCCCCAGCTCCCCCGGCTCCACAAGTTAAGGCACTGTTCCGCCTCACGCAAATTAAGGCGCTGTTCCGCCTCACGCAAATTAAGGCGCTGTTCCGCCTCACGCAAATTAAGGCGCTGTTCCGCCTCACGCAAATTAAGGCGCTGTTCCGCCTCACGCAAAGATCAACCGCTTCCGGAACAGGCATCAGGACGTCAGCGCCTGAGAGCACCTGCCCAACCGCACCTGACGGGCTCACGGGTAGAGGGAGGGAGGGGTGCGGGGTAGGCTGGCCGCTGCACGTCACCTGCCAGGCGTATGGGCGAGGGGAGGATATCTCTCGAAGACTAGGCTGCCCGTCCAGGATCCGGCTCGCTTTCACTTTCTTCCTCAAGGTCATGTTCGCCTTGGCGACCATGAATGGCATGAATATCTTGCCTGCTGCCTGCTTGGTTTCCCCCGCGTCTTCCGCGTCCGCGGCGCGTGGCGCGCTTGGAGTCTGAACAATTTCCCCTTCCAAGCCCTCTCACATGGCCTCTGACCCTCCTACCCCGATGTGAGTGTGGAAGAGCTGAACGCACAGGTCATAATAGGCAGTTTGCATTTGGGAGAACGAAGGAGGAGGAAGAAGGGGAAGGGGGGAGTGGATGGAGGCCTCGCCCTCTGCCAGTACATACCGGCGCTCTTTCTTCATCATCGATCTCCTCAAGGAACCTGCCCAAATTCTGACCTAAAACAGATGGTCTCTGGTTTTCATCCTTCGTTTCACCCTGCACGCGCGGCGACCCCTCACAGGGTCAGCCTCGGGGCGCCGGGCTGCTGCAGAGGGCTTGCTGCCTGCTGGAGGCTGTGGCGCGCAGGAAGCCCGCACAGGCCTTCCTGCGGCGACCCCTACGGGAACACCCGAAGCTCCATCCAGGCATCGCACCGGCGCTGACTGGCGCTCCCCCGAAGCGGCGCTACCCTCCAATGGGAAGCGCAGACATCCGACGGCTGACCATCAGCCGGCGACATGAGGAGGCGCACCTGCTCTGTCAAGAATCACGAGAATCCTCCACACGAATCACGACTGATTGACCACACCCCCATACACGCGTCCCCCACACCCACACCCCCATAC
>LGRX02034696.1:0-34552 GCA_001247695.2 Cymbomonas tetramitiformis
AACACAGCGGGTGGTGTGTCGCCTAGCACGGGTCGTTGCATACAGAGAAGTCGAAGACGAGTACTACGCAAAGCAAGGGGTAACGGTGGTGGACAAACAGAACGGTGTAGAGCTCATCGTTCCATGTGCCGCCATCCTCACGAAAGCCATGTTTCTTGATCGCCCTGGCAGTCAGCACTACCACGTCATGCACCTGTATCATCAAATACGCACAGGCAGTTACTAATGGGACCACCGGATTCACCTTATCATACCCAGCGCAGCCAGCTTCCAACATCGTCCAGTAAGTTGAGCAAACCTTCTCTGAAGTATTGCCCAATAGCCTTAGTAGCAAATGTAGAGGAGCACGTGTGTGGAGCCAGTGAAGGACTTTCTCATACGGTATGCACCAATGGCAGAGCTGCAAATTAGGGTTTCCTATATATCTAGCCAATAGCAGTGCACCGTGCCTATGGTTTCCTAAATACTGGACCAATGAAATAGCTGCAAATTAGGGATTCCTAGATATCTAGCCAATAGCAGTGCACCGTTCCTATGGTTTCCTAAATATTGGACCAGTAAAATTGCAGTATATTAGGTTTTCCTAAATATCTAGCCAATAGCTGTGCACAGTTCCTATGGTTTCCTAAATATTGGACCAATAAAATAGCAGTATATTAGGTTTTCCTAAATATCTAGCCAATAGCAGTGCAATGTGCCTATGGTTTCCTAAATATCTAGCCAATAACAAAGCAGTATGCCTCAGATTTCCTAAATATGACAGCGCGTTTATATTATGTCATTTCCCTAAAACTTGATTTATACGGATATATATATTTACCTTGTCCAATCACTATTTACCCAGCTTTAGGAGGACCCAATGTTTACATACAGTAAGGTTTATACTTAAGTATGTGTCATAATGTCATATTTAGGAGATTTTAGTAAAACTTTAGGGAAACTTTAGGGAAACTTTAGGGAAATTTAGGGGATTCTTTGTTCAAGTGAATGTGCCAATTCTCTCATCGCTGTCATCTCATTCCCTTCAGCATGACCTGGACTGCTCAGCATACTGCTTCGATATATATGCAGCATATCTTCAAGCTCCATGGTCTTCCGAGGAACATCATCTCAGATCGAGACCCCAGATTCACCTCTACATTCTGGCAAACACTGTGGAAATCTACTGGTACGAGATTGTCTATATATGACGTCTTCACACCATCCACAGTCGAATGCAAGCAATGAGAGGAGCCATGCCTTCATTGAGGACATCCTCAGGTATTTTCAATTTGTTTGATGCATGATTCACCATCCTCTGGTTTATAAACTGATTAGATAGTATTTTCCTCCACAGGTGTTGTTGCAATGATACTTCAGCCAATTCGTGGGAGGACAAGTTGCCTCTGGTGGAGTTTGCAATTAACAACACAGTTTCTGCATCTACTGGTTATTCACCATTCTATCTCGACTCGATGGCGCAGCCACTTTCGCCTCATGACCTGGCAATCACTATTCCGCCAGAAGCTCCTGTTCCAATACAGAATGCTATTCGAGATCATTTTGACCAGTACTCGGTGTACATGCCAACGCGGTAGACAACATTTCCCGAGCAGCAGAAATTAGCCAAGCCAGATTCAATAAGACTCACATGCCCCGGCAATATGCAGTAGGGCAGAAAGTTCTTTTACGGACCGAGTTTATCCAATGGACTGGTTTGACAGAGGCAGGCAGACACTTTAAGCAGCCATATATTGGGACATTTACCATATCCAAAGTGCTCAGCCATGGACGTAGTGCTTACGAGTTAGATTTCGGGGATCTCGATATTCGTATCCATCCGGTTCAGCCTGTATCCAGAATAGAGCTGTATAACGACTCAATCCAAGCACCTTTGCCTCTGCCACAGATGATCACCGAAGAAGAGCAACCACTGTTTGAGATATCACACATACTCTCAGATAAGATCACTAGAGGTGTCAAGTACTATTTAGTGCGATATGCAGGCTACGGCCCTGAGCATGCCACCTGGGTCAAAGCCACAGAGCTGACCAATGCAGCAGACATGATAGCTGCCTATGAAGGCTAACATTATATTAAGCCTCATGCCCTTACTTCTTGTAATATATACTAATACATGTCGATCATCTATATACCTTGCTCTTAATGTTCTATCATTATGTTGCATAGAAGCAGGAAATTGATCCTTCCTTGCTAAAGGTGCAGTGAGCCTTGTACAAAATCATACCCTTGCACAGATACGCACACATGCGAGATATCATATCTGTGGATAAATAAAAACTGCTAAATGCTACCTTTGCCAGACCGTGGTTTGTCATTCGGATCTTATGGCCAGTAAATCCGCGCTACCGGATAACTGAGGTGGACGGAGTTGTGATCCTGAGTTATGCTTGACACACATAACTAAAACGAATTTCACATTAGCACGTGTCGAATCCACTCTGAATCGACAGATGTTCGACAAAGCGCGCGTACCGGACCAAATATTGAGGAGTTGAGCAGACCGGGTAAAGGATTATAAGTCCAATCCCGTTAAGCAGGGCCACTCCGTTTGCATTAAAACAAGCCCCAAAATCGGGCTCCCCGTTGCCGCCTGTGAACCTCCATAGTAGCTTCAGGAGGGGAGGAAGGTTGGGTGCACTATATATAACTGTGGAAACATGTACCCAAGGGTTTTCGTCGATCAGTCATATATATAAGGCCGAGTATCGTTCTTTAAATCGTCGATCATCGTTCGCAAAGGCATCGACGGCAAGCGCAAAAATATCCGTAACGTAAACTTCGGATACCTTGAATCGTCACTCTGAAATACGATACGCAATTCATGGAACCTTGAAACGTCACTCTGAAATACGATACGCAATTCATGGGGGCTACATCCTATATCCTAAAAACACCATGAGGGACGCCTCACATCGGTGTAAGAAGACTGGTACCAGCAGCAGCAGCAACAACAACAAAGACATCAAAGACATATACAAAGGTATGCCCGTTGTGAGGTCACAACTCTCTTAACCCTTAAGCCGGTATCTGGGTCAGATCTGACCCAGAAGCGATGGCAAAGTATATGCTGCTTGGGCAATTGCGGTTGCATACCTTGCATGATTTGTGCACTGGGTATTTGCACGTGCACCGTTGTGTGCATATGTAAGCGTAGCGTACTTGTGCGGGGCACGTATGCATAATATATATCGCACGTACCCGCATATTTGTCGCGAATCAGTTGCACATTTGTACGTTTTTTTGCGTAATTTTATCTTGCAGAACATACAAAACGCGCCTAAACTGCAACGTTATACTTACCTACGGCTCATCTACAAGCACGCGTTGCATCATGGGCCATGTCCCGATCATTATGTAAGTGATTGGTGGCTATCATCATGGAATATGACCCATAGTATCGCAAAAATCACCACACGTGTCCCTTAACCCCTTAGCTGCCAGCTGATGGACATGTCCATCAAACACTCAAAACTGATTTTCTCGGCGACAAATAACTCAAATTCACTTTTGAAGACAGTTTTGAAAAGCTCTTATCGAGCCGCGTGCAGCCATGCACTTGGGAGCAACCATGTTGCGACGATGCTCTAAATATTTCCCCAGACGCACTCTATTTTAGCTTGACCATAATGAGTCACATTTAGGGCACATGTGTCATAGTGTTACAAACCCCTAATAATATAAGTAGCCCTAACCGCATGTTGAGCACTTGGTAAGATTATACCTGGAGGTATAGGGTCAATATTAGGGCTTACATTGTTAACGATGTGCACATCCATCAACATTTTTCAGTTGACAATCACGTCATCGGTATCAAGTGTCATGTATTTCTAACGTTTGCATGTGATTCGCCTTGAAAAGACCTTTCCGACACTATTTTCAAAAGTTGAGGCAGGACCCTTATGCCAAAGTTATTGCAAATAAACCAAAAATTTCAAAACCCCGAAATTCCTCCGGCAACTAAGGGGTTAAGTATGGAAAACATTCCTTAAGTATGGAAAACATTGTGAAATATATGTAATTTTGGTGTTTTTTTGGGCATAAATTCACAGAAAACGATAGGCAGATGAACGCACATCGGTGCAAGTGAATCATCCTTGGAACGTATCATCAAGGTCGATGATTTAATACCAAAATTGTGCAAAAATATGTCGAGCAGATGTCGTCAACAATGACGATGAAATTAAATCGTGCCTGTAAAATCGAAAACATTCTAACCATGTGCGCATATAAGAGTGGATATATTCGACATATATCGACATGTAGTGTCGCAAATAGTTGGTAATATAGGTATGCAATAATTGGTAAAAGCAAACGGGCATTTAGTGACTAAGCATACATCGCAAAAATCCATTAACACAACACATATAGAAACCCCTCGAATTCTAACCACCGGCTTAAGGGTTAAGAGGGGAGATCTGTCAGGGTTATGACCGATGACATATGTGTCATACATGTCATACCTGTCAGACATGTCATATCATGTCATGTCATGTCATGTCATGTCATGTCGTGTCATGTCATGTCGTGTCATGTCATATATTATAATGACAGACAGTCGTCAGTACGGTCGACTATGACATGTACAGTCATACCATATGTCATTCACTCACCTTGAGTGACACCTGTCATCGAGAGGCCAGGTTGTGGCATCGAGATGACAAAGCAAGATGAAGTCTTGAAGAACCGAAAGTGTTCGGAGAAAACTCATCTTCGCTTCTAGCATGTTCTGAACAAGCATGCGAGTATCATATGGCTTATTCGTTCAGCCGATACTGATTGTTCAACCAATGCCTTGGGTTCACAACCCAATTGTGGTGGCATCTATGAGATGCGGGGCATTGCGTAAATGAGGTAGCGTTGAGCTACAGCAGTCACTTCTGGAGAAGCGCTGCACTCATATCCACACGTACTCTGCGTGAGCTATTATTAACGTTCAATAATAGCCTCGCTTTATATCATATCTATTCGCTTGCTAGCGAAGCCCTAACACCTATGATTATGATATTATTCCGAAGTTATAATACCTATAACTTCGTAATGATACTTTTCATTGTGTTTTCCGTAGTGAACTTTTTTATTGGACATGATGAGCGCGTGCGTAAAGATCCCCGCACGTTTTCATCATTGTACCGCTATAAACGGGACAATTGGAACAAACGTTTTGCAGTCTCAAAATTGTGAGTGTTCGAACAGCGTGCAACTCTCTCCAACACTTTATAAGTATGTAATGAAGTTAGTTTCAGTCGCTGTCTTGAGCATCCGCAGAAACGCGGATGCCCAAAACGCGTTTGAAGTCCGCAATGCGAACCCCCTTCGCGGCTTGCTCACATCCGCGAATACGGATGGAATAACGCCAAACGCGCTATCACGCAACGTTAACTTAAGTTAACTTTGCGTGAAAACTTGGCGGAGACTCATCTCTGTACATCTCGCTACGCAATCGTTTAGTACCGCAAGGGTACTCACTCCCGGCGAGCATCCTAAAACGCGAAGTACGGCTTCTTTCGCTACGTTTCGAGTGTCAAACGACGCACATATATCACAGTGAAAACATGTTTAAAATGTTGTGATACATATTGCGAAATTTGCAAAGTAATTGCCAAAATTCATGTGCGGACAGCAGCCCGACGCATGTTTCAAAGGGTCCTTCCGGGTCAACGCTCAACGGTGGGATAGTAGGCTTACCACACCGGTCAGATGAAAAATCGCACGGTCTTCCCGATTTCTGATGTGGAGGAATATTTCCTACGATTGGGAATCTACGTCATGTCGGGGAGGGCTTAATGGGAAAATTTCATTCTATAAACTGGTGTACTCCGGAACCGGAGTCTCTGAGCCGCGGCCGAAGCGATCGAGATTCGATTATTCGAGGTTTGCTACATTTTTGAAGCTCAGAGACTCCGGTCTTTTATGCCAAAACCAAGAAAACAGCCGTAAATCTCACTACCTTTTTTCAAGTCCTCTCTGCTGTTTATCTGGTGATAAAAATGCAGCGTGTGCAGCGTGATCATCCCCCCCGCCCATTTTGGAGCGCGAGCTATACCTACAAGACATGGTAGAGGCATATTTACTTTGGGTTTCACCTCAATTCTGAACCTTTTCCCTACACGAAGTTGTAAAGAGCGCGACATCATGGGTGAGCAAACGCCATCTCCCCACGTTCATTGCTTTTACTGTATTGTCCGGAAACGTGCGACGATGGGCGCAGATTTTACGTGCGCATCCTGAAAACACTTGAACAACTCACACTAGGTATCTACTATCTAGCGTTGTATGTGGGACCGCCTTTCACGTTCCAGTTGGGGTTTGCTCACAGGGTTCGCAATAAACCGACATTTGCGAGCGTATGTAGAATCTCGACTACAGCTCGGTTGCGTCTGATGATGGGCGGTAATGAAAGGTGAAGATCCCCTCTACCACTTCCACAACTCATATCCTTTTTTTTTAAGTGATGTAGGGGACCGTTTTTGACGTTCCAGTTGGGGTTTGCTTGCAGGGTTCGTTAGAAAACGAGATTCTTGAGCGTTCGCTAAATCTAGTATACAGCTCGGTTGCGTCTGATGATGGGCGGTAATGAAAGGTGAAGATCCCCTCTACCACTTCCACAACTCATATCCTTGTTGTAGGGGACCGTTTTTGACGTCCCAGTTGGGGTTCGCTTGCAGGATTCGCTAGAAAACGAGATTTTTGAGCGTTCGCTAAATCTAGTATACAGCTCGGTTGTGTCTGAGGATGGGCGCAAATGAAAGGTGAAGATCCCCTCTACCACTTCCACAACTCATATCCTTGTTGTTAAGTGATGTAGGGGACCGTTTTTGACGTTCCAGTTGGGGTTTGCTTGCATGGTTCGCTAGAAAACGAGATATCTGAGCGTTCGCTAAATCTAGTATACAGCTCGGTTGCGTCCGAGGATGGGCGCAAATGAAAGGTGACGAACCCCTCTACCACTTCCGCACCTCATACCCGTGATGTTCTGTGATGTAGGGGACCGGTTTTGACGTTACGGTTGGGGTTTGCTCGCAGGGTTTGCTAGCATCCGACATTTTTGAGCGTCCGCAGATTCTCGACTACAGCTTAGTTGCGTGTGATGATGGACGGGAATGAAAGGTATTAACCCCCTCTACCACTTCCGTACCTCATATTGGTGATGTTCAGTGATGTAGGGGACCGTTTTTGACGTTCCTGTTGGGGTTTTCTCGCAGGGATCCATGAGTACAATGGTGACATTATTTTGGCATTATGTATCGGCAAGATTATTTAATGGATTTTCTACCGAAGTGGTTTCCATATTATGCTTAAGCTCTATTGCGTTATAACGGCGGCAAACCCTCGAAGGTCAGTACTCTCTGTGTATTAACTCAGGCATAAATGATGTCACCTTCAGACTTTCACATGAATGCCATAATTTCCTCACTGATAGAAGTCCCTTCCTGGATCTAGGCTGCACAAAACATTGTCCATGTTTCGTTCATGAAAATATACCGATCAGTTGCACTGTGTAGTGTTGGCGAGTGCCGCACTCACAATATGCATAATGTGGTGCTCGCACCAAAATATAAATGTTCCGAAGCGAGTTGCGCTGTGAAGTGTTGGCGAGTGCCGCACTCACTGTGTCATCACTATAGTTAATGAGCACGCCCTAACCTATTGTTTTGTTGTGGCTACGTTTTTGTCATATAGTTTTGTCTTTGTGTATTATAAACTCTCACATAAATGATGTCATCATCCTTGCAAATGTATGTCATAGTTTCTTGACCCATGCAAGTCCCTTCTTGCGTCTAGTCTGCACAACATAGTGTTCATATTTCGTTCACAAAAATATACCGAAATAGTGAGGTGAAACTAGAAAAGTAATGAGCCTCTACATCCTGCACACATAGTACTCTCTGCGTATTATTAAGTCTCACATAAACGATGTCGTCTTCCCTGCAAACGTATGTCATAACTTCTTGACGCATGAAAGTCCCTTCTTGCGTCTAGTCCGCACAAAATAAAAAAATAGTATTCATATTTCGTTCACCAAAATATAAAAGTTTCGAAGCCAGTTGCATTGCGGTGATATGTTGGCGAGTGTCGCACTCACGATATGCATAATGTGGTGCGCGCACCAAAATATAAAAGTTCCGAAGCAAGTTGCACTTTGTAGTGTTGGCGAGTGCCGCACTCACAATATGCATAACGTGGCGCGTGCACCAAAATATAAAAGTTCCGAAGCAAGTTGCACTTTGTAGTGTTGGCGAGTGCCGCACTCACAGTATGGTTCATTTTGGCGAGAAAATTGATATGCAAACACGATGTAATTTGAAATGCGATAATTGCAGGGCACAACCAAAGGGTATCAAGACGAAGAAGCGGCGGAATGACATTCCAAAGGCTAGTGAAGGACAAGGTGGAAAGTACCGTAATACACGGCGTAGACAAAGTGCCTAGATGGGAGCGGACCTTTACTTCATTTATATAATGACATTGATAGGGTGAGAATGGCATCACTTTCAATAATATTGTTGTCTTATAACGGTTCCTTGACAAACACTATTTTGCTTTGCGATTTGAATGGTTGAAAATAAGTGAGTATCGCAAAAGTTGTGTTAATTGGTATCAATTATTCTTGACCACAGTTTTTTCTGTTGGTTTCTCTGTAATCATGCGACTTTCATGGCCAATAAAAGGGAAAGTAAAGCACGAATCCAAACAGTAACACTTGTGTATACCTTCGGAATACATGTCTAAAGGAACCCTGAAATTTTTAGGCCATTTGAACAACCTTTTTTCGGGGCGTGACATAAAAGTCCAGAGCCTTCGGACTCCATGACAGTTACAAACCCTAAGTCATAACATCTAAATTTAACCGATCCGAAGGCTCTGGCCCCTAGAGTAAAACTGGTGAGGCCCGTCCTTAAATCTGGTTTGGAGATTACGGCCGTCGCGTCGCGTCGCGTCGCGTCGCGTCGCGTCTGACCAGATTTAAGGATGAAGAAATCGGCGTACTGCGACGGTGTGCACGACATTTATCGTCTACGTGGCGTCTGGATGGTGTCGTCGTGGCAACGGCAAAACAATTGCACGCAAGCTTAAACGTGAATGCAGTGTTGAAATTGACAGTGCCCCGTAAGTCGCTATCCAGCGGCTGTTGTTTTCGGGATGCTAACGTGTACCAAACACAGCATTACTTTGCATATGAATTCTAATAAGTGTTAGGAACAACATGTTTTTTTTGCGCGCAAGATTCGCCCAGGATTCTGGATGCTAGACGACTCTTGTGAGGGGGGGTAATGGGCGTGATTCGAGCCAGCAATCTCGACTCACGCCCAGCAGCGACTCATACTGCACAGCATGAACATATCAGGCATATCATATGAACAAACGAAATCAATTCTGAGCATCTGACAGTGCACTGTCACCTTTAGCGGAAACGCGGATGTCAACCGCGTCCACGTTTCCGCCGCGGGGCTCGAAGCGGGTGAACCAAATGACCAAATGAAACACAGATGCGCACATACAACGTTGAAAATATGTTTCAGTTGTTGCTATTAGTATTTTTTAGCTTTCCCTTCGGCGGGATACCGAAGGGAATGCCGTTTTGCGGATGCGGTTTCCCGCTTCCGCCATTCCCGCTTCCGCCACACGAAGCGGAGAATTCGAGATCTGCTTCCAGTCACCGAATATGTGCGGGGATGCTTCCTATCGTTCATGATACCTTCTAGTAAACATTATTTCCTTCTAATATATCGCGAATACTTCAATTTCTTCACTAATCTACCCTGCTGCACTAGGTTTTCACAATGTTAATTAGGTCAAACGTTTGACCTACAAAGTGTCGCATTGCCTACGTGGAGCGTACACTTGCGTCGCATATCCAAGAAGCGTCCATTTATTTTATCTCCGATTTGATCTGACGAACAGTTTTCAATTTTTGCCTACGTGGAACCAAAAAACGCGACGCAAGAGCGTCGCGTCGCGTAAATGTTGGACAAATTATCTCTGCGTAGCATGCTACGCAAAAGATCTTTGGCCAAACATCTCCGCGACGCGACGCTCTTGCGTAACTTTTGCGTAGCGCTTTACAGTTTTCCAACCAATCAAATCGCTGCGATCAAAAGTTACGCGACGCGACGAATTTTCATTTTACCCAAACCAGATTTAAGGACGGGACTGACAGTCGTGAGTCGGCCGACGCGACGCGACGCGACGCACCGTGACGTGACGTGACACCAAACCATAGAATCGGTCTTAGAATACTTAGTGTCGACATTATATCTAATATAATGTCATCCCTGGTCGTGACACGCCAACTCGTCTACTGCTAGGTCTATCTGCTCGATACAAGTCTAATGCGGAATTATTTAACACAATTGGTTTAATAGAAGGACCGTCCGACTAAAATATTGTATTAACTATTTCTGGCCGACTAAAACCCCTGAAAAATGGCCCAAAAATGGGCCAGAAAATGTCCCCAAAATTGCCTAAATATGGCCTAAAAATGCCCCCAAAATGCTAAAATTTCGCCAAATCTCGCGCCTGCGGCGCTTAAGGTGCTTGAAATCTCAGGCTTCTTCCCGTAAAATCTCACCTCGTATGGATGAAACGTTGGATTTCACTTACTTTTCTGTTGTGTCACCAAATCGCATCCAACGCGTCGTCCATACGTAGCAGGCCTTACAAGCCTGTGACCGTGGGATTAATACCGACTAAACCTACTAAGCGATCGGGCGACTAAAAATCTGATTAAATACCCTTCCGACTAATATAAAAATAATAGAGGGCCCGACTAATAATTCCGCATTAGACTTGTACCTTCACGAGTATTATTAGAGCTCTACCATTGTCGGATGGGGGAGGAGAAGCTTTTGAATATTTCATACGTTTGACTTCCCCGAAATGGAGAAAATGAACAAAGACTGAGGCGAGCTTCGATGGGTAGGAAACTTTGAGAAACTTTTGAACTTTTCATACTTTTGAGTTCCCAAAAACGGAGAAAATGAAAAGTAACCACTGTCCGATGGGGAGGAGAAACTTTTGAATTTTTGTCCGATGGGGAGGAAGAAAAATGCCACTACAAGTATGACGTAACGAAGTAAAGGTTTAAGAGAAATCGTCCATCTAATGTTCGAATATGTAAGGTTATAACTCATACGATGCCGCAGATGGAATAAATTCTAGGAATTCCGTGTTACAGAATGAGAAGACAATCTAGTTTGTATCTCGTCAGTCTGAGTTGTCTGCACCTGCTCACATACGCCGGCGTCGAAGCAGGAACCCCAGCAGGTGCGTGCGTGTGTGTAGATTTGTATGCGAGATACTTCGTTCTCTTGGCAGATTCGTTTTTTGGTCGTAGCATCAAAAAATTTACGAAGCATGATCCTTAAGATATTCTGTCAGCGGATTTGCCTCGTTTGCGGTGTTCGAAGACGTCAGCAGTCCGGTGACCTTCGACCTATCGAACATACTCTGACGGTATCACATATTTCCTTGACTGCAGACGTGGACCCTGAAGTCGGAAACGGAAGCTTTGAGAGTGATCAAACTACTACCTGGACGTACGCCACGACGCTGACGAGCTGGACTGTCGGCTCAATTTGCATCCTAGTCCCAAACAGTGCGAGTGAACCATGGGGCGGGCTGCAGTCCGGCTATGGGTCCATGTACATAGGCTTACAGGTGCGTTGCTCTTCCTTTGCCGTTCTACTGCTCTAATTTCTTTCCCCATCCTCGGAAGTTTTGGAGCTCAGCTCGCTAAACTTTTACCAACATCTAAGACGCGGTCGCCACCCAAGACCTATCGAAAAATATATACGCGCTGAACGCCGTAGGTAATATCACGAAGGATTCCATAGAGTGAGGGAATTCTCGTATGGGCACCATGTACTGCGCAGGGGTCGGGCACGTATATCGAGCAGACGATGTCGGGGCTACTGCCGGGGCACACTTACTGGGTCTCGATGATGGTGGCTGGGCGGACTGGAAATACGGGAGCCACAATCGCGCTCTACCTTGATTCGACTCTTCAGTTCTCCAAAGCCGTGTCCGACACTGCGTTCGAAAGCACAGCATTTACGGCCTTTAATGCAACGGGGGCTAGTGTGAAGATTAAGATCGCAAATTCCTCGCCGAGCGGGGATTTTACCGTATTCGCAGATTTCGTGATTATTACAGGTAAATTAACCTTTGGAAATTGGGCGCCAGGTACTCCAATAAATTGTCGGGCGTGGTGATTGGCGCACCGGAAGCTTCGGGCGTAACAAGCTCTGCCCTCATTGGAAGCATACAAATTTCGTTAGTTTCTGAAAAAAAAACGCGTACCAGTGAGCCAAGGAAACACGGCAGGCTAGTGCTTGCTAGGTTTTGCGAGAGCAAAACATACAGGAAGCTTTTGGAGTTTGTGGTAACATCGTAAAGACTGGCGGGAAAACGCAGTTTTTCAGATGTCTTAGTTCCCTTTGCTTTCTATTGCGTCCACATCCAACCTATCCTTCGAAATTAAAGGTTCTTGGGACTCGCCTACGTTGCGTAGTCTGCTTGAATCCCAGACACTGGTAAAAACTGCCCCTTGCTGTGGCAACCTGCAGAATCGATTGCTGCGCTGACCGCGGTGCGCGCGCAGTTTGTTGAAGCTAATTTTCATATCAGAAAAAAGCGTGGCACCACCAGGTTGCCACTTGGTGTTCCGCGCAGCTCCCAACGTTAAGTATCACGACGACCGAGTCTCTTACGTCGGCTGGAAGGCTCGGGAACAGATGGCAACCCGAAGCTGCTGAATGGAGACTTCGAGGAGCAGGATACCATCGATCCCTGGGCCTACGTCACGTCCGTCACCGGATATGAGAGTGGCGGAAGTCGTGTTATTATCAAGAATGGGCCCGAAGGGTCGGACTGGGGAGGCCTGGACTCAAAGAGGTAACGTTCGATTATTCTTTTCCTATTTTCCTTACTTTTGCCGAGAAGGCTGGGTTTTAATTTCTGGAAGCGCCGAATCCAAGCGCGCGTTCTTGTGGCGTCTGAGGCAATTTGGTGTTTGCTGGGCTTTGGGTATCTCCCCACCCTCAGCGGCACTTATTATTTTGCGTTACAAGATACGGACGATTACATCGAGCAAACTGTCCACGGTCTCTCACCCGTTGGCACGTACACTATAACTTTCATGTATGCTTCGCGCCCGCCAGTTTGTGGAACCTGCCTTAGCGGGGGCAAACTCTCCTTCTTTGTGGACGGTGTCGAGGTATGGTCCGCTCTTCCGTCGAACAGCGCTTGGGCCACGTATACTTACACCTTCGCTGCCACCACAACCTACAAGAAGTTCAGATGGGAGAACACCTCTCCCGTGACTCAGCTCGTTGACAACGATAAGGCGGTATTCATAGATAACATCGTGCTTCCAGGTAATCACGGCAGCTGCAATGTCTCTCGCTATCCGAAGTCCTCTTCGCTTACTGGTGACGCTGTGCTGGCTTAGGGCTTGAGACCTGAGAATGTTACCGCCAACGGTCCCATCTTCGGTGCAGTCCTGTCGGTTGTATATGTTACGGTGCTGTTCTCAATCTGCGCTTTAAAATAGCCCGGCTTTCCTGTGCGCGGGTTGTCCGTCCGATGACTAATGCACCGTGCCAAATTGGCCTCTCCCCCTAGTAGGCACTATCCTTTTCGGCGACTACGACTTCGAGACGGGCGGAGCGACCGGTTGCAGTATCACCTCTCTCACATCTTGGACGTGGACTGGCACCATCTGCATATTTGCAAATGCGGCACAGAACACAGACGGTTGTACCTTCGACTCTTACAGGTTCGCAGCGCTTCCCAGACTTTATTCAGCTCGACTGCTCCCTGTTTGCTTCACCCCCTTGGCTCCTCTCTTCCTAACCCTTTCTAAAGATTAGGGTTTCATACCTTTTGCTTTACAAAATTTGTGCCACAGCTTAGGGTTGGTTGGGGAAGGGGTATCACCTCAGTGGGGAAACATACTTGAGCATGGAAACTGCGGGCACGGAGATACATCAAACCGCCACGGGCATGGAAGTGTCTCAAACCTGGGTCATCACTTGGAAGATGGCAGCCTGTAAGGCTGGTGCGAAGCTCGGATTTTATATTGATGATTCCCTCGTCTGGACGGGCTATCCGCCTACCACCGGTTTCGTGATCGTAAATCACATCTATGTGGCCACTGGCACAGGTACGCAAGCTTGGGACCCATTGTGGCATCGGCTGAACATATATATTAGTCACCACCGTGATAGTGAATGTGGCTCGTTGCGGAACACGGAGTCACGTTCATCGTTCAAGCAGGTCAACCATTGGATTTTATCCGCAATCTCAATCATGCGGTTCATCATGCTTGTTAGGGTGAATCTGAACTGTCCCATTTTTGTTAGGATCTGACAGGTGGATATACTTAAACACCAAAGGAAGGTATTGGTTGGAATACCACCTCTCAAAGTTTTTTTGTCCTCACAAACTGATGAAATTGTTTTGATGTGCAAATGATACCAATCGACTTTGCTACGCAGCAAGTCTTATCCATCTGTCCGGCAGCAACGCGTATCAGTTGATAATGATATTCAGAAATCAAATTGAACGATTTTGACAAGCCCCTGATCAAATCAATTCTTCACAAAGTTATAAACATCCACTCCTGCGTGGAGCAAAGTGTGCAAAAGCTTTTATTATTTGGCTCGGCCTATCTTAGCCAGGTTGGGAAGCTTTACAGTTTGGACCCTACACTTGGAGCTCGGAGAGCTTCATCCGTTGCATGCTTGGGAATACTCTAGGTACACAGTGAGCTCATCTTCGCTACCGGCATTAACGATAATACCTGTGTGGGCAAGGTTAGAAGGCAACAGCTTTGTATGGTCGCTAACCCTGAGCGACCATTTTCACCTCCTTTGGCGGCTTTCCACAACTGCGATTACCCGGGATGAACCATATTCCAATCACGGTGATGTCAACATTACAGTCTGAATCGAAGAGGTCCAACCCTGGAATGCCTGAATTAATTGAGCACTGAGAGTGAAACTGGGTGAGGCGCACCACTTTACCCAAGGACTCTACTTTGGTTGCAGTGGTGTGAAGCATGAATCCACTTGAAATTCCTCATTCAACAAGGACCCCCAGAACATCCTAAATCACAAAGAACATCTTCAGAAGAGACGAGGGATCAAGCTCGCTATCCGAGCTCATTCAGCACAGAACCACGACAGAAAACTTTCCAAAGCTCTGTTTGTGCAGCCCAACGATTTGTAATACTTGAAACCAGCATCTTCTCTTTCCAATATACAAATGAAAATCGGGGATAACCACGTTGCGAAGTTCACCTTAGGGCAAAGACGATCCTGCCTCACTTCGGCGCACTCCTCTAAGAAGTTCTCCACCGCCTTAGGCAACAGCATGCTGCGCCCCAGGGAGATGGTCAAAATCCAAGAAGAAAAGTCAAAAAAGTATGTATTTTGACCTCAATACTGGAAATATGAGAAAGACGCGCCTCCTCCTTCTTTTCCTGCTCGTCCTCTTCCTCCCCCATGAACTTTTCAACATACGACCCAAGCTCGGCACATGTATGCAACGGACGACCCAGGGATAACGACGGGAAAGCGCACTAGAATCTGACAGCATGTATTTCACCATCTGCTGCTCCTCCACATCAGGTGTTGTGGCGCACGACGCCCACCCGCATGGGAAAAAGGCGCACAAGGGAAGCCGACCATTACGTTGAAGATGAGATGCCGCCCCGTAGCTGAGATCGTAGCTGCCAACCACACTCTACGTCTTCCCTTGATTTATGCAGGAAGCATCCGCGTATGGTTTCTGCTTCCCTTCATCATCCATGCTGAGAGTTCATGTTATGCACATTTAGTGAGCCGCTGGCCACAGAACACACTTACTCCGCATGATCCGGGTGACGGTGCACGATGTTGCTCGCCTGCCATTGATTCATGGGTACGGGTCGTGCTTTCATCCATGTTGTTTTTCGTACCGTGTGTGGCTTATCCCCGGACTGATTCCCGTAGCATCACATAACCACAAAGGATCGGCTACAGTATGCACCTTCACCAGGATCAGAGAATTCAGCACACACTTCGGGACACTTATCCGGATTTTTCTAGAGCTCACTAGTGAAGAATGGGAACCCCTAAGCCTCACCGGACCACCTGGGCCCCTCTGCAGCTGCACTGCCGGCGCACCGATGCCGTGTCTCTGGAGCCGGATCACCTCTGCCCCCCGAGCTGCTTGAGCCATCCCTCCACCACCAAGCCTACGCACAGTAACCCCCCTCTGCTCCCTGCGACTCACTGGGCCACCAGAGCCCATTTGCGACTGCTCTGCCGGCGCACCGATGCCGTGTCTCTGGAGCCGGATCACCTCTGCCACTCGAGCCATCCTCCACCGCCAAGCCCACGCTCAGGACCACCCCTCTGCCCTCTACCTGCCCTAGATCCTATACCGTATGTGTATGTGATATCTTGGCGGGTGCTGCCTCTTGAGGAATAAGGCAGACGAGTCTGCTTTCTTTGCAAGGAGAGGCAGGGTGGGGTGACAGCCTCGCTCTGTGTCCTCCCTTGATCTCTGCGGGGAGCGCCTCGGTGGCCGCTTCTGGTTTATGCTTTCTTTGCAAGGAGAGGCAGGGTGGGGTGACAGCCTCGCTCTGTGTCCTCCCTTGATCTCTGCGAAGAGCGCCTCGGTGCCGGCTTCTGGTTTTTGCTTTCGCGCATCTTCCATTGTCAGACCATTGGTTTGCATTCATCGACCAACAGGTTCCATCCATTCATCGACCGTGAAGCCACCAGGGGGTATGCCGGCAGGAATCGCTTACTCCGATACCCGGGACTCAGCACACATTGAGTTGCGTACAGTTGTGTACTCTCGCGTGTTTCGAAGTGATTGGTACATACATCCATGCTGCATTGCATTGGTTTAGGTGTGTGTGTCGGTGGTATCTTAGCACAGCCCCACCCTGTTCTTGAATGCTTCTTACATCCACTGAGATGATGGTGGGCTGGCTTTTGTCAGTGGGCCTCATGCCGCTCAGTTTTTGTGATATTTTGGCTCGGCCCCGCCCTGTTCCTACATTATTTTCTAAATCACTGAGATGGTGGTGTGCTGGCTTTGGTTGGCGCGCCTCGTGACGTTTGGTGTGTCTTCTTGTCTGGGTCAACCTCCTTGTGCAAAGTCTTCGCCACCACGTCGTGCACCGCGTCATGACGGTCGCCAAACTGGTGGACCTCACACCCACACGCACACCATCTCATGCCCGGCACAGAGACCTCCCGCATCAATGGCAGAGTGATACCAAGTTGTAGATACCATGAGATGACCACCACAATCGGCTTGAGCGGAAGCTCCCCTTCTCCAACAGTGCACTGAGGTGTCACGTGACCCCTTCTCACGAGAAGCTAAGCAGCCGGGCGTGGATAGAGAGGTTTGTCTCTATCAGATAGGCGAAGCTGGTCGGGCTTGTGTCGATGAACACTTCGCTCCTCTGTGGCTCGCCGCTCGAATGTTATCCAAGCTCCTCCGACTGGGCGCCTCCTCCCGGATCCGTAACCCCTCTGGCATCACGTGCCCACTCGCCTCTGCCACCAGCACCTGCTTCCTCGCACCGCACAAACCTTCCATCGCTGCCACCAGGCCCGCCACAAGAGGGTGTCACCCGAAGTCAGTCCCCTCCGCCGGCCCTAGATGCAGGAGCTAGTGCTTTGCCACCGGAAGTGTCATCACGAAGCACTTCCACGCATGCACCCACAAGCCGAACCACCATGCCGGTGCCAACTGATAGCCAGCAACTAGCTCAGGGCCACGGCCTCCCCGAGCAGATAGGGGCAGCCCGCCACGACCTCTTGCAAGCATTGCTTGATGCGTGAGTCCCGCCTGAGGACCCCTGCATCTGATGCGGCTCAATCCCTTTTACCAAGTTGATGAAGCGCGCATTGCCCCCGCACCAGAGCGTCAGAAGCCGCCGTACCTACAGACTATTGATTAGTCCCCATTTAGGTGGAATCGACCCAGAGCCTGCAATCTTGACGCACCGGTTAGCCACCCAAGTATTGGACCCCTAGAACTCTTTTCCTCCTTCACCACCGTGCGCCACACCAGATCCCCATCATCTACCACGTCCCGGAAGGAACCACATGTTACCAACGTGCTGAATGCAGCTTTTTCACCCTCGGCTTCAAGGTGGTCTCTCCGAGGAGCGGGACGATGGCGCCCGGGCGACGCCCTGGAGAGACCCGAATGCAATTTGAAAACAGTTCATGAAATTTTGACTCAAATTTCGCATAGCTACTAGTAGTGTCATGGAAATATTTTAGTGTGTCATACATGAAGTATGCAAATTCTGGGCCATATTTTCGCGATGCAACCCTCACATTTTAATCCAGCACCTTTTTAAAGCATTCTGGAAGGGCACCCCCGGTACCAGCATGATGTGTGTCCGAGGGAGCAGTCAGTAAGATCTGGACTAGGCGTATCCCACATATCATGTCCTGATTTGAAAGCACCAAAACGGATCGTTCCCTGTTGTGCGTTCGAGTGGCGCAGAGGGCTCATCGGGAGTGGATGATGCTTGAGCAGGAGCCACCTTCAAGTGGCAGAACGACTCGCCTGCAGCGGACGTAGAGGTATACCTTGACTTCATCACTATCGTCAAAGGTGCTCGCCCTGGACCAATGACAACTTGATGAGTACTTGGTGGAGGCTTTAAAGCTACTCTTGTGTGTACACCATATACTCTCATTGTTGTCAGCATTTGCTTATAAGTATTTCTGTTTGGGAGGGGATATGAATTATGTAGTTATTCCCCCACCTCCTTCACCACCGCCTCCTTCACCACTTCCGCCTCCATCACCTCCCCACCAAGCCCTCCGCCAAGCCCATCACTCCCCCTCCGTCCCCCTCCTCCCTCTCCCCTCCTTCGCCCCACCGCCTTCACCTCCCCTCCGCCGTCACCCTCCTCCCTCTCCCCTTCCTTCGCCCCCACCGCCTTCACCTCCCCACCACCCTCACCCCCTCCCTCTCCCCCTCCATTCGCCCCCACCGCCTCACCTCCCCACCACCTTCGCCTCCACCACCACCATCCCCCCTCCTGCATCCCCCCTCCTTTACCACCTCCACCCTCACCACCTTCTTCACCATCTCCTCCTCCTCCCTCCCTGCTCCTCCTCCTTCACCGCCTCCTCCTCCGTCACCTCCACCCCCATCACCTCCACACCCATCTCCTCCTCCCCCTCCTTCCTCCGCCTCCGTCTCAAGTCCTCCTCCGCCTTCTCCTCCTCCCCTCCTTCCCTCCCCCCACCGCCCTCCCCTCCCCCACCTCCTCCCCCATCGCCTCCACCTCCTAGCCCACCACCACCATCGCCACCCCCACCTCCTTCCCCTCCACCACCTTCACCACCTCCTCCAAGCCCCCCCACCTTCACCGCCTACTCCTCCCCCCCCGCCTCCTCCCCCCACCTTCACTCCCCCCTCACCAAGTCCTCCACCTTCCACCACCTCCACCTCCCCCAGATCCGGAGTGGGCACTCGATTTTGATGGAGTGGATGAGTACTTGTTATTGCCCATTTACAAGAACATGTGGGACTTTGCATGCTGGGTGTACATCGACTCGGTGCAGCCACAAAGTGAGCGCGCTTTCCCTTCGTTGATGTCAATCACTCCCTTTAAACTGATTATAATATTTCGTTATACCCGGCATCTTAATTTCTTTCTTGCGCCTGCACGTCGGCATTCTACCGCCTGTGCACTGCCACTAACTCAGTTAGATAGATTGTGGCTTTGTAAAAAGACCAAAAGCATTACTGAGCAACATTTCAAAAACATGGTGTGCACATGCCCAACGGTTTTTTTCAATTGAAGCGCGGCCATGTTACATAACCCCGGCGAGTGCCCAAGGATGATACACAAGAGTACCAACACACGCCAACCACACTGAGTTGTGTTCTCTTTTAACCTCAAGAGTGCCAACACACGCCAGCCACACTGAGTTGTGTTCTCTTTTTACCTTCCCTTCGCACCCAACCAAATGAAAATTGTGGCCCCATCGTTTATGACAAGTCCATTTATGAAATAAACGGTGCCTCACATTTCTTGGGATGTTGTAAGAGAGAGCCTACTTTCCAGTGCATGAGGTGTTGCATCTCTGCATTTAGATCAGAGGGCAAAAGAAGTGCATCATTACTTCTTGGTAATTCTGATAGGCTGTGGTAAGTCATGTGCGATCATATCGGCATAAAGTTGGTCTAATTTATCATCTATGTTTTGGCATCCTGGGCACAAATCGCTCGGGTTCGAAACAAGTGCACAGAAGCTGCATGTCCACACGCCGATGACTAAGGGGCTATAGTATAGCTGACGTGGTTCCCGTAGCCAATGGGTGCGGCGTAAGTGACGAGCAAAGTGGGCTTTGGACAGGTGCTGGACAAACGACGTTGATGGATGCTCGATACTCGAACTCTCGGCAATCTCGGCCCGATCTTGGCGACGATGATGCTTACTTTGGGATGAAGTACGCCGCGCAGCCTGCAAGCCGCATGCACCCCTGCTTGTTCCATTTCGACCCATATCCGATTCACCTCCATTTCGACCCATATCCGATTCACCTCCATTTTTACGAATGCGCCATTAAGAGTGACCATCCCTCTTCTATGTGCAGTCCATTCTGCAAGATCTGTCTCCGAATGCCGATTTGATCTGATGTGTTTTGTATGGACGCTGCAACCGCCACTCCTTGCTCGCGGCTCCAAGCTGCGCTTCCCTGAGATGGCGTGGATGGGATTGCCTCAGCGGAATTGGGAAAATTTGGGACGGTGTCTTTGTCAACGGTGAGCCCATGTTGCCACTATCTGAGGCAACCTGGGCAAACCTGATCTTTGATGAGTGGATTCATGTGCACTTGCGAGCCACACGATCGTATGATGATGACATCAACGTCATGAGTCGCGTGATCACGGGTATGCGCTCGACATTCCTTACTTACCTCCATCCATCGCCATGCCCCCTTGCCGCTTCCCCTTTCTCTGCCTGTTGCACGGCGCTTCAGGCTTGTTTTCATCTTGCATCAAAGGCATCTTGCATCGCTGCCTCAAGCACCTCTCCATTGCTGTCATTTCCCATCGCTGCTTCTGACGCCTATTGTCATCTTACGTCAATGCGTGGAATACCTGCCATCTTGCCTTGCCACCTGGAGATGCGTGAGTGAGATTCGAGGGTTTGGGTATATCTCGGACAGGTGAGGAGCCCGAAGTGGTGCCAGGGGCGTGCAAGGGGAGGTTGGCCTCCGTGTTTGTGTGGGGCAGCCCGATGTCGGATGAAGATATCCTGGTGAACCTCTCTCCGTGCAAGCTCATCTGCGCTGTGCACATTCCATCCTTTATCTTCTGATCATCGGCGGTTGTGAGGCCTGAGCAAAGCCGGCACACTGTTGCGAACGAACACAAGCATCAACCAATGGGATTAGCTATTTCGGCGCATAGGCACACAGCGTAGCAACATACATATCTACCCTGTTGTACCTTTCTTCTTTACAGATGCGAAAGCGAGAGGCCCCCCTTGCAGCCGGAGAGAAGCAGTCCATTTGTATCCAAGTCCGTGGAACGCGCATGTTTTTACCAGCTCACAGTTGTGAAATAGCAGCGCGCCATCACATCGTTGAGATGATGAATTGTGAAATAACAGCGCACCGTTGCATCGTTGAGGTGATGAATTGTGAAATAACAGCACACTGTCGCATCGTTGAGGTGATGAATTGTGAAATAACAGCACACTGTCGCATCGTTGAGGTGATGAATTGTGAAATAACAGCGCACCGTCGCATCGTTGAGGTGATGAAGCGTGCTTTGACACTAGCGCACCTGCCGTGTGAGGTGAACATCACGCACCTGCCGTGTGAGGTGAACATCACGCACCCGCCGTGTGAGGTGAACATGACGGAGGATAGAGAGGGCTTGGGTGACTCAGGCAATAGGTGGAATGGTTTACGGCAGCTTCACATATAAGCCATACACAAGTGCGCTCATCCCAGAGTTACATGGAGATCTGTGAGCTAGGAAGGGGCACTTGCAGGGATGTGCAGCGTGCACCCCGCTGTCGGCCGCTTAGGTCCAGAGCATGGATGTAGTAAGTGTAAAAGAATGTCTCAAGCTCGGTGCTGATCCTGTGGCCCGCTGGCTGCCAGATGTAGGGAATCTCGTGTCTCAAGCTCGGTGCTGATCCTGTGGCCCACTGGCTGCCAGATGTAGAGATCTCGTGTCTCAAGCTCGGTGCTGATCCTGTGGCCCGCTGGCTGCCAGATGTAAAGTGTCGTGCCTCAAGCTCAGTGCTGATCCTATGGCCCGCTGGCTGCCAGATGTAGGGAGTGTCATGTTTGAAGCTTTGCACCAGTTCAGGGAGATGATGCGCATCCAGTAGCTCAATCCTCTTGCGGAACACCCCGTGTGACGTGATAGAAAGAAATTGAGGGGTCGCGTCAAGGACGGCTTGAGAGGTATGCCACATTGTTCCTGGCAGCGAGGCTCATGCACTGGTTCCCCATCGAGGAGGGCGAAGGAATCTACACCTATGACTACTACGTGTCCGGCAGTGATGGACAGGCCCGCATGTTTCCCCGGTGCGCCGCGCCGCCGCCCTCCCTCGAACCTGGATGCACTACCCCTTCGTATCCGCATCACTTCGATACACTACCCCTTCATATCCACATCCTCGGCTTTGCGAGCTGCGCGGCTGCAGTTCTTTCTTGGACAAAACAAGGATTCGGACCGCGCAGATAAAGTGAGAATCGTGCATCTCGTTCTGAGGATCACCGTTGATGGGAAGTCAGCAACCTGCCCAGGATGATTGGAGTCCGCAAGGGGGGCCGAGTGGGGTGTGCTGATGCGGTGAGTCGTGCCGGAGCATTCCCCGCGGAAGGCTCACGCGCTGTTGAGCAGAATGGGGTTGTTGTGTGCAGAGGTTTTGGCATTATCGCAGGGGATGGGGGCCGCCCCATCGGTCAACCACCGCAATGGATCCATGAGAATCCCACGAATCCCGGCTGGCACCCTCTGCACCAGCTCAACGTATCCCTGCCACCGCTCCCCCACCAGCTGAGCCCTCTCCTCCCCCATTCCCAGTCCTCCCACCACCCCCATCTCCTCTTCCTCCGCCTTCACCTCCCCTTGTGCCCTACCCTCCCACCCTGCCGACTCCCCTCCACCTCCACCTCTACCTCCACCAAACCCGCCCATTCCCATTGCACAGCCCTCTCCACCGCCCTGCCCATCCCCACCCTTTCCACCCTCCTGCCCTTCTCTCCTCCGGAACGGTGCCGCCACCTCCTCGGCCTCCACCGCCATGCCCTCCTCCCCCAAGACCTCCACCCCCATCACCTCCCCCCGGGCCTCCTACTCCCACCAGGCATGGACTACTATCCACCATTACCCCCGCCTCCATCACCTGCCCCCATTATCACCCCCCACCTCCATTACCATTGCCGCCACCACCGCCTCCTCTCTCGCCCCCACCACCCTCACTTCCTCCTCCCCTTCGCCACCACTACCTCCAGTTCCACCCCGCCACCTGGAATGGACACGTGGCCGTCGCCTCCTTCCTTCCTCCCCCAATCCCTCCCTCACCTCCTCTACCACTCTCTCCTAATTATCCTCCCACTCCACCAGGCATTGACCCACATGGCCTTCCCACCCAGTCCCCTCCCCCGCCACCCCATATCTACCACCGCAACCTCCTCCCGCTCCCTCCACCTCATATCCATCACCCCCCACCAATTCCTCCCACTTTTCTCCTCCTCCGTTTCCTCCCTCCACCCTCCCCACCTCCAACCCCCAGGAATCGGCGCATGGCCGCCAGCCACCACGCCCCCTAATCCGTCACCACCCTTACCTCCTTTCCCACCCCCTAGTCCTCCTCCCCCTCCTCCGGCACCTCCTCCCAACGTGCTCACCACTGTCGCGTCTAGCATGGAGATGACAGGTGTCACTGTGGCTTATTTCGTGGATTCTCTCCAAGAATCTTTCGTTACCTCACTTGCCGCAGAAGCACAGGTGCAGACTCCCACCACGCAAGTACCCCATATCCACTACGGGTGCCCATGAGCTCTTGTTTTACAAAATTTCGACAAATCAAGAAAATATAATTTCTCAGCATCGTGAATGACAATCGAGAATTTGCCATGTCAATTTCTTGACGGTATTTTAGTACATCTCCATTCACTTTACCAACATCAAATTTAGAAAATGTTTTTTTATGAATTTCTCTTCCAAGGCATGGTAGGCTAAGACTTTGCCAATTTGATTGGAATGGGGAGAATCTCTTAAACGCGGAGCCTGTGAGAGCTTGCGGGCACCCATATGCTCCCACCTCAATTTTGACTCTGCGGCTGAATGATGTGTCAAATCATATGACACAATGACAATCAGAGTGGCTTCTGTTTGATGTGTCAAATCATATGACACAATGACAATCAGAGTGGCTTCTGTTTGATGTGTCAAATCATATGACACAATGACAATCAGAGTGGCTTCTGTTTGATGTGTCAAATCATATGACACAATGACAATCAGAGTGGCTTCTGTTTGATGTGTCAAATCATATGACACAATGACAATCAGAGTGGCTTCTGTTTGATGTGTCAAATCATATGACACAATGACAATCAGAGTGGCTTCTGTTTGATGTGTCAAATCATATGACACAATGACAATCAGAGTGGCTTCTGTTTGAGCGCTTGAAATTGATGCTGCAGGTACCACCCGAGCAGGTTAGCATTTTGGAAGTAACTGCGGGGGAACAAGCGCCTGCCCGAAGAAGTCTGGCTCAAGATTCAAGCGCTAAAACTAGCTGCGTTGTGGATTCGGAAGTAACCATGCTGCAAGATTCCCCCTACCTTGATGGATTCGTTGACAAAGTCAACAACAATGCCACTGATTTGTTTAAAGATGACCGCGTACTCTCGAATATTACAGTTGAGGGAGTTGTAACGGAACTCAAAATTTCTCTTGAGGGGGCTCCATGGCCACCTCCCCCTCCATTGCCCCCTCCATCCCCGTTGCCTCCGCCGCCTCCACCGCCTCGACCACCACCACCAAACCCTCCACCTCCGCATCCATCTCCGCCGCCACTTACCCCACCATCGCCTCCACCTGTGGCTCTTGATACCGAAGGAGGAGGGGGAGATGGCTCGTTTGGTGTCATCATCGCATCCTTGGTCTCTGTTGGAGGCATTGCTTTGCTTGGAATGGGTGCATATTATCTTCATAGCCGGAGAAAACAGGCTGTTCTCCCTACCTTTGACGAGGATGACAATGAAAATAATGCACCAATAAGACAAGATACTGCACCGAGCTAGTGCCACTGCGCAGTATCCAGACACTTACACTTCAGGAATGAAAACAAGGGGACTAATAAGAAAAGAGGGAACGAGGAAGGAAGGTGTCAGATCTCTAAAAGAAGGAATGGAGGAAGCAATTAGACCTCTTAAGAAAAGAAGGAACGAGGAAGGAAAGTGTTAGATCTCTAAAAGAAGGGATGAAGGAAGCAATTAGACCTCTTACAGGAGCACAGACAACAACATCTAACTTGCCTCACTTGGGATTTCAAAGTCTTTGAGTTTCCCCTTATAAGAAAAAAATGTCATGTGTCGCCGCCCTGTCATCCCACTCGAACTAGAATACCCACAATCTACGAGCGATGTTCGCTTTTGTAAGCACCTTCGGTGCGTCGACTGAGGGCATGTTTATGCCAGACGCCTTTTGTATACTAAGCACTGTGGTGAAGGAAAATACGGGTTTTGCATGAATTTGACTGAATCCCAAACCCATGTCTGAATTTCGCATGAATTTGACCGAAAATCCTTTCGGGCCAAATTGCGTCCAATTGAGAAACTTGCATTTCCCAATAACACATTAAACCGGCTGAAAACTTCTTTGGGAAGACTTATTGAGCTGTTTTATTGCGTTATTGAGAAAATAGAATAACATCTATCAATTTTACTCGAGTTTACTAAAAATGGGGTTTCAGTCAAATCCATGCGCGAAATTCAGACATGGGTTTGCGATTCAGACAAATTTATGCAAATTTCGCATTTCCCTTTACTGTGGTGATGCCGGTCGATCGTAACAAACAAGAATCTCCGCTAGGCCGAGGCGGCATCTGGTCTCGATAAGTTTGGGCACGGCATACGGTATAATGTAAGTGGTGATGACGGTGCCAGGGGACAGTGGCCATTTCAAGCCGTTCGATTGGCATATTGTATTTCTACCCAGTGGGGCCGCTCAATCGAAATGGGCACCGACAAGGACCCCAGAACCATTGACTGCGTACTTTGGAGAGCGAGGGCATAGGTTCGATTATAGCTGGCAACCTATTATCGCCATGCCTTCTGGAGCGCTACGCCGTTGGGAGCGCTCGAGGGGCGGTAGTTGGTTTCTGGAAGACGCCACTCGAGCGAAGGAACCAGTAGCGCCATTTTCATTACCGATCAGTAATGCGCGCTGGAAGTATGCGATTGAGACTGACGAGTATCGCGGAATTCCATACACTAGGCGTAAGGCCATACAATCGACGCCTACGAACAGTGACGATTCGGGTGCAGGCGTTGTGGTCTGGAGTAAAGAGAAGCTGCCAGATTCTGATGACGATGATGGCACCGGTGCTACTGACAGTAAGCATGACATTGATACTGCCAGCCCGAAGTGGGAGTATGGCACGCCTGGTGAATATGACACTGAGGATGACGTCAGCGAGTTCGATGACTTGGTAGCTGACGATGTCGAGGAACAGGCTGAAGCTCGAAGGTTGAAGAGACAAGGACTGCAGTTGATCATGGATGATAAGGGTGAACTTATCTGGGTGCCAAAGGGCACATCCCCGACATCACCCGTTCAGTCAAAGGATCAGCCTATCCCCGAGAAGTCTGATGCCATATCTGATGATGCTCCAACCCAAGTGGTGAAGACCAAATCTAAGCTGAAGAGTCAACCTGTCAAGATTGTTAATACTACTACAACGGTTGACAGTGATGACGAATCTGAGTTGGGCCCTCAGAGGAAGAGGGCCAGAGGCAACTAGATAAGCTAGTGCTGGAAATGTCACAGTGACCTATCATACAGTCACGTGTCATCTCCGGTTGATCATCCTCGGTGGTCAGTTAGTGTCACAAACTCAGGGTATTTATTTGTGCTATCACACTTTAGCTTGATCCGTTCGTTCACCGTCCGAGCGTTTCCCCACAACCGACATTGTGTTTCCAACAAGTTATGGTCCCAGTTATGCTTCGCGTAATTCGTAGTTAGCGTTGAATTTTATTTCATTGTCGCTCTGTTCTTGTTTTGAGCGTACCCTTCTCTTCTGGGGCTACCGATGTTGTCAGGGGTATGACCGATGGCATATGTGTCATACATGCCATACTTGTCATACATGCCATACATGTCATGTCATATCATGTGTCATAATGACATACAGTCGTCAAGTATTGTCAGTACGATCGACTATGACATCTACAGTCAGAATGTCTGTCATCCACCTAAGGTGAGTGACATCTATCATCGAGAGGCCAAGTATATGGCATCGAGATGGCGAAGCAAGGCAAGTCTTGAAGAACTGAAGTGTCCTGATAAGACGCGTCTTCGCTTCAAGCATGCACTGAACAGCATGCGAGCATCAATGGCTATATTCGTCTAGCCGATGCGGGAAGTTCACCTAGTGCTCTCGGGTTCACAACCCGATGGTGGTAACGCATGCGATGCGTGAGAGCACTAGAGTATATGAGGAGCATTGGGCCCACGCAAGCATTGCTGGTCTCCTACAAAATATTTGACGAAGATTGCAGCAAGTGGCTCAAGATTCCATCGGTGAACCGATTTTCTCAGTGCGATGTTTGCGCGTCCTTCAAGTTGTTGAAGGAAGGCCTAACTAAATCTCAAAAAGGTAAATATTCTTGAATAGCTGTGTGTTGTGTTTATATGCTCATGTAATTTGTTCACTGACCCGAATTTGTGTATCTTGCACAGCGCAATACAACGGGCCTCTCAACAAACATCATGCAATCGCACGAGCGGAGCGCCAGAAGTTCTACAAACATGGTCGTAAAGCGAATATGACCAAGAGCATTGCCATGAACAAAACTTGGCATAAGTATGCCTCGGTGATCATCGATGGCATGACGCAGTGGACCACCCGACTGCCACACTTTCGACGTATCCCTAAACATCTGGACTCTAAGGACTTCCTTGACGTGCACAACATGGGGAGCATGATTGAGAACGTGGGCCGCTTCATGGATTTCAACAACGCCAACTTCAAGGACGATGCGAACTTCCTTGTCAACGTTATGCACCGGGATACCCTCCGCATTCAAGAGCATCGACGCAACGGGGACGGGGAAAATTCATACCCGATGCCGGAAGTATTGTATGTACAGCTTGACAATGTGAGCACCAACAAGAGCAAGTTGATGTTGGCATACGCGGCTTGGCTAGTGCACACGGACGTCTTTCGCAAGGTGAAACTCACCTTTATGTTGGTGGGACATACGCACGAGAACATTGACCAGATGTTTTCACGCTTCTCCGTGCGTCTACGACGCAAGCAAGCTTGGACGCTCGACGAGATGATAGAGGTCGCACAAGAATGCTTTACGGATGGTGTAATATGCGAGCACACCGAGAAGATCTTCGACTTCAGCTCTTGGTTTGATGGTCACGTCATCGATTGCCACAATATTTTGGCACAGCTTTCAAGTTCAAGAAGAACGAGCACGGCGAAGTGGGCATGCAGTACAAACAGTATTCCATTTCACCCAAATGGTTACCCGAGACTCCATTGCCAAAGCTTGTTTCTAACCCCCTGTCGCGGGGCCTGGATACATCAAGCCGTTTCCTTTTACCGAAGAAGGCATCGAAAAGCTTGAGCATACCTTACAGGCGTTGAAGGACATTTTGGGCACAAAGCTCACGGACGTGCACGAAAAGTTTTGGCGCGAAGATGTCATCGAGAAACAGCGCCACCTAACTGCTGGTGGAGAATGTCAAGCGCCCGCGATACCCTTCCAGCATCCCGAGAAAATCGCCATCGAGCGCAATGCCACCTTGGTTCGACTGATAGAGGCGCCCGCGTTGGCGATAGAAGCTGCCGGGGCTGCCGCCGTCCCCGCTATACCGGTGCGCATCCAACGCCGAATTGATCGAGCGCCGATAGAAGTGTACAACGGTAAACGGAAACACCAAGGTCGAGCCCAAAAGCGAGCAGAGCAGTACGTGGACAACGCCCAGTGGGAGGTCACCTACGGCCAGATGACAGTCGGCAGCTTTGCAGTGGCTCTCGCGGTGGAATCTGAAAACGACAAGTTCGCTTTCCGCGTACAACTGAAGCGAAGCGAATGGTCGGATCCGTTGTACTTGGTGAAGGTGGAGGCGCGCTATCCGTCAACTCAACAGCTGCTATATCGCTATTTCCAACCCAAAAAGCACACCGACACCAAGAAGAAGCACCTCGGCAAGCAGCTTGCGAGTCACCCAGGAGCTTTCGCAGCGCCACCGGGGCACCGACCGTCTACCGAGACTTTCGATAAGAATGAAATAGTGCTGGCATGGAATGTGGATGCGAATGACCCCGAACGGAGTATACCGAACGAGCAATACGCGCAGATAGTCGTCGCTTTGCTTGCACAACAATCCAAACGCACGCGCAAGGACCTAGGTGACTTGAATGAATCGGATGATTCCGATGAAGACGAAGCTTTTGATAATTGCGTAGCGGTAGCGGTAGCACCTGAAGTGGACGCGTAAAGCAAGACGGAAAAAAAAACATGTAAATAATATGTGTATAACGTGTATATAGATTCTGAGTCAAAAGTTCTTTGTGTTTTCACTCCTCCTAGATTTCGAAAAAGTGCATTTGACCTCAATTTTGTACCATAAAAACCATTAAATCTAATGCACAACCTGCACTTGCATGTTCTTGACTGTTTGAATGCGGCTTTTTAATCCTATCATGAGGTAAATAAGGCAATATCATTTTCACATGAGAATATCATTTTCATCGAATAGCGCTGGACTTCGGGTTTAGGCTTAGTTATTATGGGCTCTGACTAGCCCCTAGCCTGACCCCGCTTCCGTTTCGTGTCCGTGACATCCTAGCACTGTACTGTACAGTAGTACAGTACCGTAGTACAGTCATTGTTTACTGTCTGGGTGTCCGAGAGCATAAAGCCTCGGCCAGACACTGTTTATGTGATGATCAGTTGGTTTCCCCGCGAGCTTAGCCGGACAGCGTATCTGTCTTCCTCGCAGGTTATGGCCCGCACCGGCTTTCCGGTGATTCTGATGATGGCACAGCGCCTTGCTGTTGCCATGTTCGGCTAAGTAGGACGTAGGAGGGGTTGAGCGCCCACTTGGGCGGTGGTGTATTAGTCTTACGCTATGGCCTTTTAACATGGCAGTGATGGCGGCACGCGTTGTGCACGCCTTCGCTGCGCAGGAGATCAGTTGGTGACGGATTGTTTTTACTTTACAGCAGCATCGTCGCAGAGAGAGTTGATTCGCATCGTGCGCCACTGGCCCTGGCAAGGACGCTCCACACGTTGTGCATTTTGGCCGCTCTCGGCTTCCGCTTACGACCTGTAGTTTCGATCTGTGCTGCTGAGACTTCTACGGTCTATCTAGCCGCTATAAGAGTTCTTACGCCATGTCCCTGCTTAGCTCAGCCTTTCCCCTGTCTCTCTCACTATGGTTACCACAGCGAACAACATGACGCGGTCTCGCGTCCGTAGATTAGAAACAATTTTTGATGATGTGGGTGCGCAACATACTGCGACACCGCACACCCCGCAGCTGCCAGCTCCGACCACCGCGGCTGCGAGGGAAATTCTTGACAAATGTCAGCAGCTGGCTCGAGAAAATTTTGACAAGAGGGTCGCCAAAACCGTTGCCACGGAAATTCTCGGAGAGAAATCGGGCCGCTTCGCTGGTACAGAGGCCGACGCGGTCGACGTTTTCTCACAAATCATGCATGAGTTGCAGGCGCAGTTTTTGCTCCAGTCGCAAGCGTTTGCTCCCCTCTTTGACCTGACTGACATGAGTGTTGCGGCTAGGCATGAGGGCAACGCATTGCTGCTTTCGGCTCTGACATTTTTGGCTCGGCCTGGCTCGCCTGCTCGTGACTGGCTTGAGGCCTCTGGGTCTGACGTTCCTGGAGATGGCAAGCGTGCTGCCCTTGAGGTGGCACGCATGCTCCAGGAACGCTCAGAGCCCTTTGACTCTTTTGAGTCACTGCTGGCGGTCCGCATCCCCGGCAGCAAAGATCCTGACCGTGGCATCCGCGAGTTCAATGGCCTGTTGAGGGACGTTCAGCGTTCCCACAACTTGCCAGAGGACGCGGTGAAGCGGCAGTTTCTGAAGGCTCTCGGCGATTCATGGCTGTATCGTGATTTGGCTAACTCTCTGGCTCGGGCTGACCAGCGGCAGGGCGTGTCTCTCCTGACTATTCAGGCTCGTGTGCGGGAACAGTTCCGCCACGGCCTGAAAGTCTCTGACGCCCCTGTCTCTGCTTTGTCGTTCGGCGATGGCGCGTCTGACCTGGCTGCGGCGTTATCCAGCCTGCAGAAGCAGCTGGAGCGCATGCAACAGGACATTCGTGACCTGAAGCGGCAGAAGCGGGAAGGGCCACCGCCTGCGGGCAAACACCTTCCCCGCTCTGCTGCCAAGCAGTTTCGTGTTGGTGTTCAGCCACTTGGCACCGCTCCTCATGTCTCGTTTGACAAGAAGAGTGGTGCCTTCGTGCCCCACTGCAGAAATGCGGTGTGTGCACGGAGTGGTTTGAAGCACTGGCATGCTGAATGCCCCAACGGCGGTCCTCACTCTGCCCACTATTGTGGTGCAGTTGAGGACTATGAGACTGACTGTTTGGCTGTTCGTTTCCAGCGGTTCTATGACGCTGGAGATGAACACGCCTTCGAGTCACTCTGCACGATGGAGGGTCGCCCGGAGGTGTGCGAGCTCTCGGCGCATTCTTTTGCGACGGCTGAGCCCACGTCTCTACGGCACTTTCAGGATGCGGCGGCTTCCGCTCAGGACGCGGCTGACGATGACGGCATGGCTCAGTTTGGTCTGGCCACGTTCCACTCGGGTGCACGGGGCTCGATTCCGCCACCGCCTGCGGTTCGGCATCCCTCTGCGCTCGTGGCTGGTGGTGTGCCTGCGGCTCATGACCCGCCAGTGGCTGTCCCTGGCTCTCTCGGCTTGCCTGGTTCTGTCCCATCGCTCCAGCTTGGCGGCTCGGCACCGGCTCCGCTGTTTGCTGGCATGAGGATTGAGGCTTCTGACATTGGCTCCGAGGTCTCTGACAATGACCAAGGCTCTGACGATGCCTCTGACGGCGGGCAGCAAGTGACTTTCGGCTCCTTCGGCACTCTTGAACATGACTCTGACGGGGGAGCATCGCCACTAGCAGCACCGGTGTACCGCCCACGGGCTCCGCCCAGCTTTCTCCGGTGTGCATTGATGGCATCGGTGTTTTGTTGCTCTCTACTGGCCAGTGCTACGGCGTCTCCGGTTGCCGTGGGCGGTGGTGACAGGGGCCTGGTTGAGCCCGGAGCCACCGTCCGTCGGTCTACTGGAGATCACTTTACTTCGGGTCCGCAGCTTGGCTCTCTGGACATCCGTGATTGGCCACCAGATGATGGGGTTTTCTGTGTTCTCTCGATGCTCGGACCGCCGTGGGATCCTGCTTATCTAAGTTCTTCAATTGCTTCTCTTTCTGCTGTGGATCCACCTTGCCCACTTGGGCCTGGTGGTGCTCAATTTGAACAGGCAGCTTACAATTCACTTCGGGATTACTCTGTATTTACATCCCAACCGCTGAACTCGGCTCTGCTGACCAGCTTCGAAGTGGCTGAGTTTCTTTCAATTGTCCTGGCAGCTTGATTAGCTTTAGCCCAGTAGTGGGATGACCGGGTCAAGACCCCGGCACCCAGCTAGAAGTGATCGGTTTCCACCGAGTTGCACGTAGGTGTTTGTTTATTATCTCGTGGCTGTATATCCTGTACTTGCCTTGCTAGGTAGTCACACCCACGGGTGGTGTGCTGGACTTCGGGTTTAGGCTTAGTTATTATGGGCTCTGACTAGCCCCTAACCTGACCCTGCTTCCGTCTTCGTGTCCGTGACATCCTAGCACTGTACTGTACAGTAGTACAGTACAGTAGTACAGTCATTGTTTACTGTCTGGGTTTCCGAGAGCATAAAGCCTCGGCCAGACACTGTTTATGTGATGATCGGTTGGTTTCCCCGCGAGCTTAGCCGGACAGCGTATCTGTCTTCCTCGCAAATAGTGTGTTTTCCGCGCCCTAACCAAGGGGGTGTGGGGACAGCGGGGAGGTCAGATGGCATGGGCCATAGCATTGCTGGCGAACCCACTGCACACTCAATGCATCCAACTCCCTCCTCAACGAGCAACGGGGAGGTGGGGGCAGCGGGGAGGACAGGTGGCTCCAGCTTGACAGGTGGCCCACGCCACACAAGCATAGCATATTCTGGGCAGTCGCTGACCTCACCGATTACGAATAAGGTGACCGGTGACTCACTGACATCACCGCTTACGGAGAAGGTGACCGGTGACTCGCTGACCTCAACGCTTACGGAAAAGGTGACCGGTGACTTGCTGACCTCACCGATTACTGATATCGCTACGGAGCCTAAGGTGATCGGTGACGCTCTGGCAAGGTTATCGGTGACATTTGAGTCGGAGATGGACTGCGCGGCAACCTCACTGACTCCTTCACTGACTCAGGCGACTACGGAGGCGACTACGGAGGCAGCTACGGATACGGCTATGCTCGAGTCCCTGCTGAACCGCGAGTCCAGAACTCTGACCTCCTCGCTGACCTCACCGACTACGGAGCAGCCAGTCAGTACAGTCAGTTCAGTCAGTTATGCTAACCTTGCGTGCAAGCGTTCCATTGGACCCGCCGCCTATCAGCCGCCTTCTCTCTCAGTCTCCGAACCCCCCTCTCAAGCAGAGGTCCTCAGTCGAATCCCAGTCAAACTTGTATCACCCCGATAGTTAAATCAAATGCTCGGCCCCCGATGTGTAGTTAAAATGAAGTGCGCTGATGTGGATTAAATGAAGTGTCGACCCCGATGTGGATTAAAATGAGATGTCGCCCCCGATGTGGATTTAAATGAAATGTCGGCCCCCGATGTAGACTTATCCCTTTTTTATAATCATTGTATGTTACATTATTACATTATTACATTATTCAAGAACTGTCCTTTGAGAACCGCAATCATGGCAACAAGCCCAGGTGTATGAGCGAGCATAAGATATATTGTCATCTCCATCATAGGTAACTTGATTGCGAAACCAGCCGTTGCACCAGGCCATGATCGCTTGCAACGACACGGAAACGAAAGTACACCTTTTAATGCTTCCGGTAACAGATGGTCCTGCAAAGGCAAATGAATGACAGGAGTTATGCGTCAGAAATTCGAGATCACGACGACATTATGACCGCACAGAGGTCACCTATAGAAGTGTTGCTAGCATTACGAAGTACAATCGAGGTCTTACTGACAACACCTTCGA
>LGRX02034697.1:0-27606 GCA_001247695.2 Cymbomonas tetramitiformis
TTGCTCTTCGTATCGCATTGCCAACAGGCACACCGCATAACATTTCATTAGAAAATAGCTTTCTTTTTACATGCTTTTAGTGTGTGAGAGAAAATCTCTTTTTGGAATGTCTTTTCGAGGCCGATTTGCAGCTTCACATGCTTTCCGGGCTGATATACAGCTTTTAAGGCAAAATGCTCAGTGCTTCTGGGTTGGGTGGGTAGGGAAGGCAAAGAACAGAGCTGCGGATTTCCTAGCGCGGAACTCCCAAAATACTGTCGCGTGTAAAGCCTTCATATTTGACTCCACTGATGCGTTTGATCTGACGGCTCAGGAAAATCTGATCGATCTATTGACACAGAAAACTCCAAAATTCCGCAGGCTCCAATTGAATCACAATTTGGGGTCGACTACGTCGCTGAGATTAGCTCCGGACCGAGCTGGTCCTGCCCCTTCTATCTTAGTGTTGCACTGCTCGAGCAACTTCTTTGCCTGCACGAATTGGATGGTCGAGGTTTCACCTTGGGCCTAATCGTACTTTGATGCCGGGCGTTCAACACAACCAAGAGAATGGAGGAGATGAAACCCCACCAGCCCGCCATGTGCACATT
The DNA here is from genome assembly GCA_001247695.2 of Cymbomonas tetramitiformis. Taxonomy (NCBI): domain Eukaryota; kingdom Viridiplantae; phylum Chlorophyta; class Pyramimonadophyceae; order Pyramimonadales; family Pyramimonadaceae; genus Cymbomonas; species Cymbomonas tetramitiformis. The sequence continues at coordinate 591 of LGRX02034697.1, forward strand.
ATTAGCTTCGAAGCACTTTCAATGCGAGTTTCCAGGGGGACCGCGTAGAGGTCATGTGCACATACCCCCCTGTGATGAGAAGGGGTGGCAACGAAGGGTTACAAGCAAGTCAGATGGCGCATTGCTGAGAGGATGTTGCGTGCTTGTTCTGCAGGATGGGTTCACATATCTGCATACTGCTGCAAACAATGCGCACCTAGACGTTATGGTAGCCCTACTCCAGGCAGGGTGTGACGTTAAAGCGGCAACTACCACCAATGGGGGAACGGTAAGATGAGCCACCCTATTGTGTTCTGAGCACCCTGCTTATTGTCCTCCTTCACGGCAAACCTACGATCGAATTTTCGATTCGCGGATTCATTCTGACACAATGTTACATGCGACTACAGAAAATCAAGGCAATCGTAATATAACCGGCATTTCCATCCGAATGATATCGCAAATCATTCAAGACACAAGTCACTACTCCGAATTCTAGCGTAGCTGCAAACGTGGCACGAATCCACCCTCCGATTAAAATATATGCTACGGTTGAAATTGCCTGTTCTTCATGGCACCCTCTGCAGACCATCGAATGAACAACCCTTCCTGTCAGAAATTCGAGTTGACCGTCACGTTGTTTGTGTTCGAAATTGTTCTGATTGTCACATGCCCACTGCCATATCTCCTCCCCGCGAGTTCGTCACATGCCACAGTCGTCACATGAACAACACCAGGTCGCCATGTACAATTTGCATCGATTTTTACAGTTCTTAATGGTGGTGAGCGATGTTTTTTCAGCCCATACCTCTTACCGGGGTTGGATGCATTGCATTAGGTAAACATTTTTCACGTTCGTTACTTGCATAATTATATATAATAGAAACGTATACGTTGTATGTATATATCACAACACTAATACCTATCTCTAAACCACCTGGTTGAGCCCATCATCAGCCGCATCATCTCAGCTTGCAGTCGCAGCTACAAACAAGCTAAGCTGATGCGGTTTACGATGCTTTCGACCCAAACCAAGCAAGAAAATCAATCAGCCGAGGGATTTCCGTGTTTTCTAAGGCCTCAAACTTGGCACGGATGGTACGTAACAATGATATTAGTGTACCCTAGGCCGGCCCAATTAGGATAAACCGTTCATTCTTACCTGTGGTAATTAATTGAATTTGACAGTGCACACACGGTTCCAGAGATCAAAATACGATGCAAGGTACAAAACGTCAGTGACAATGTCAGTTAACATTGACGACTGACATGGTCGCTCTAAATGAATCTATTCGGACCTTCCGATGTGAAAACATTGGACGGTTTATCCTAATTGGGCCGGTCTAGTGTATGTACCCTCCAGCGCTGGCAAGGGCTGAGGTAAATCATTGACGAAACGTTGTAGCGTCATGAAGCATTGCCCCCCGCCGCGTCTTGGGCCTCCGCAGCACGTTCCCCCTTGTTCACTGTGTGTTGGCATTCCGTCGCACCCTGCCCCCCCACCGTGCATTGCCTTAGAATGTGAGTATAAGTATGATGGAAGCATGAGTGTGGTGTTGCTCATAGTGGGCGTGGTGCTGAGGGGTATGGAATCACCGAGTGTTAAGCCGAAACGATGTTCGCATTTAACACCTAACAATATTTCATCTTAAATATAGAAAGCGTGATCAAAAGACATGGTTTCAGCTTCACACTCGGTGATTCCACACGCCTCCGTGGTGCTCCCCTGTGGAGCGATGTTCCGTCCCCTTATACTGTTTTTACTTGGGGGAATACGAACCCCATGCTGCAAAGTATCGATGTCTTGGAGGGGGTCCGATCATCTCGATGAACAATATTGAGGTTTGGGGTGGGATTCGCAAATTCCACCGCCACTAATTCAGATTTACGCTTCGGGCTCAAGGGGGGATAACGGAGGTCGAGTAACAATTTTATTTGTGGCGTGCAACCCTCCACCCTCCCCCCCCCCGGGCAAAGCGTGGGCAGCCCTGGTATATTTCCCGAGAGGTATTGCAATAATACAGACGGACAACACAATGTGATTCATGGTGAAATCGCTGCACAAAACCGTCACATCGATTTCGAGAGTGATTCGAGGACCAGGTGTAAATTTGCATCGTGAAACCTGTCACGCGACATCGCGACGTTTTGCAAAATCAAATCCAAACACATGTAGGATGATCGCGTTATTGGTGTGACCCCACGAGTGGACTGCAAGTCAAGGTCTTGGTAACACTAGGGGCCTATTACACAAAAGTTCAGATTTCTAGATCGCGAACTATAAGAGAGTTAAGTAAATGCTTAAGTAGTATGGTTAAGTATGGGTGGTAACTGAGTGGCATCGGCCATAACTTTTGCATATGGTGGTCAATTTGATCCCTTAAGTGCGCAATGTGTTTAGACTGCTTTGGACAACCTATTTATCGAATTAAAACATTTTCTGAACTTTTGTGTAATAGGACCTTAGCGTCACCTTAAAGTGCATGCATGCGTGAGCATCATTTATATGTATTGCGGAGGGTTTGTATGTGGGATGAGAATTAGGGGTGGCGAGGGGTGTGAAATTGTGCATTGCTGAAAGGGTGTTGCACGCTCGTTCTGCAGGGCCGGATGACAGCTCTGCATTATGCCGGAATGAATGGAAAGTGCGCGGAAATAGTGGAGGCCCTCTGCCAAGCAGGGGCTGATATTGAGGCCCGTGATGTGGTGAGCTAGCTATCCCTGCTGTTTTAATTATGATACAGTGAGTCGAACTACCCCTGTTGTTCTTGTAGCACCCTCAGACTTGCTGTCTTCCCTGTTGGTGTGACAGTATGAGCGGAGGGCAAGTGCAGTTTGAGTCGGGGGGGATATGTGTATTGCAGAGGGCGGAGATGTGGGATGAGAAGGTGTGGCGAGAGTTGTGGGATGACGAATTGTTGAGAGGGACGGTGTTGCGTGCTCGTTCTACAGGAAGGAAAGACAGCTCTGCATTATGCTGCGGAACTTGGGCACACAACAACAGCCAAGGCCCTCCTTCAGGCAGGGGCTGGCATTGAGGCCCTTCATGAGGTAAGATGCGCCTCCCCCGCCTGATACTGTTCTTTGAGCACCCTGTTCGATTCCCTCCTTTTCGGCTTGAATGCATGAGAGGGAGGTGTGCAAACGAGACCTGATATTATTACAATTTCTTTTGCACACGGGTCATTTGCCAAAAGGCACACTGACAGCCATCCATTACAAATAATAGCTTTTGTCTAACCGGTGCTGTCGAAGCAACCAGCCAGACTTACCAGAGTTAGTGAAAGTCTATTATATTGAATGTCAATTGTACTCTGCAAAATGAACAGAGATTCCTGGGTCGGGTGGGCAGGGAAGGCAAAAGAACAGAGCTGAAGCCGATGAGGCTTCCCGGGCTGTTTGTCCGAGTTGCTGTGACACTACACGTGACACGAACCGTCACTAGGGCTGTAGGCACTGTCAGAGGTCATAGAAGTCTCACGTGGCAGAAACCACTAAAATTCCACGGTGCTCCAATTTAAATATTTTTTTGCAGTTTGCACACGGATCACTCATTTGCCATGTCTCAGATATTTGTGCCGGCACTCTACAACTCCTATGGTGCTAGCTGCTGTCCGTTGCCACCCTGGCGTCATCCAAGCGAAGTAGTAGTCCATTTCGGAGTCTGCTACTGTTATGGGGTCGATGTAGGCGTGAACTGCCGATGACAGCTGTACCCACCCCCCGAAGAAGCAACCCTTCTTCATCACTACCCCCACTGCACGTGAGCAAGTAGTGGCACCCTTCCGAGTGCTGTGGGCTGTGTAATGCCCTCCCTTCGGCGCCCCCGCTCTGAGTGGTTCCGCCACCCTGAGAGCCAGCTTTTGCAGCCGCCTCCTCAGCCGCCTCAACACACGTGTTGAGGTCCTTTATCTACTGCATTACTATGTTGAGCAGCGCGGTTTGCTGAACTCGCAAAGCACCATGGAATTCGGCTCCTGGAGGCGAATATACTGCGCGGTCTCTCTCAGAACTTCCTGCGCCGTTAGCCATCTTTGCGTTTGACGTCAAGATACGATAAGACGTTAAGACTTCCACAGTAACAACAAAATGTGAGGGGAAATATTGCAGCGTGCCGCAGTAAGAAATTCCGTGAGAAATTTCTTGTGAAGTTCAGAGTTACGAATCTCTCGGGTGGAACTCCTAAGTACTGATGGAGTGCAAGCCCTCACATCTGGATTCAGACTACCGATTGACGGCTTTGAATATTCTGATCGATATATCGGTACAGAAACCTCTAAAATTCGGCAGCAGGCTCCAATTTAACCATTGCGGAGGGTGTGAATATGGGATGAGAAGGAGTGGCGAAGTGTGTGGGATGACACATCGCTGAGAGGGTGTCGTTTGTTCCTTCTACAGGATGGGATGACACCTCTGCATTTTGCTGCGGAATCTGGGCACCCAGCAATGGTCAAGGCCCTCTGTCAGGCAGGGGCTGACATCGAGTCCCGTGGTGAGGTAAGATAATTGTCCCAACCCTGATACTGTTCTTTGAGCATTCTGGTCGATGTCCTCCTATTTTGGTATAGCTGCATGTGACAGAGGAGTGCAAATGCATAAATGCAAACTTTTATAACAATTCCTTTCTTATATTGAAATGCCCAAAGAGATCATAACAGTCCAAGGTCCACAGCCAATCTTCCCTAAGCAGCAAGAAACCCCAAAGCCTTCCGAAACCACAGAAGTTCTATCATAAACAAGTAAGACAAATCGCACCCAGCTCTGTATCCGAGCTCATTCTGCACTAAGAAGTTCACTGCGGAGAGTCTTCCAGCCCTCTGCCGTGCAGCCCCAAGGCGTGTGCTCCTTGCAGTGCGCCCATTATCTTGTGTCCCTAATATGCCATGCAATTCGGGGTCAACCACGTTGCTGAGATTAGCTCCGGACCGAGCCTGTCCTGCCTCTTCTGGGCGGCGCACTCCTCGAGGAACTTCTTTGCCTGCACACCCAATACCCTAAAGACCTCCAGCGCAAAAGGCACCAACATATGCAGGGAGACGTCGCCATACAAGGCCACCTTCTTTCTCCCCTCCCCATCTGAAGTGTGTAATGGCACGCGGGAGGGACGCTTGCCCCACGAATGATGAGGCACACGGGAAGCCGAGCCCCCCGTCGGTGATGCCATGCTGCCCCCGCCCATCGTAGTTTACCACTACGCCAACCCACTTACCACGATCGCTCCGATAACACAGCTGGCTCCAATGCTCCACCAGCTCAGACCCACCGGGCCTACGTAGTGTAGCCACAGCTCGTGGACGCCTCCGGAAGGCGGCCGAGCGCTCGTGAAGCGCTTTCAGCGGTGGCCACTAGTTTGGCCGCAAACAGCTTCACCTGCTGCCCACAACCGAGAACCAGGCCGATGAGCTCCCCCTGATTGTGCCATGCAAAGTGGAACGGTGGCCCACTCTCTTCGATGACGTTGCCTGCCACCACCTCCCATGAGATCCCCGTACCTCGTAGCATCCGGCCCAGGTCCTCCACCAGCCGGGCCCAGACACCATTCCAGACAGGTTTGGGAAAGCACAACCGTATCCGACCCCTTCCTGAATCATCAGGCAGAAGACCCGAGAGAAATATGCCACCTCCCCCTCATCCGTCACAATCCGAGTGGGCGGCACTCGCGTCATATCGAAGTCGCACCACTCACTCTCCATTGGGAAAACGAGCGGTCGCACAAAGGCCTGGTATTCCCTTCCGGGGGAAGGCTGGGGCGTGCCCGGCGCACTTACCAATCACACGGGCGACCGTGGGAAGCAAGCCTGCTACCCCCACTGCCTGTAAAGCCTCGCTTAGTGTCTCCCCCCGCTCCCCAACCACGAGTGGGCGGGAATATGTGTAAAAATTGCGGAGGGTGCGGATATGGGATGAGAAGGGGTGGTGAGGGTTGTGGGATGACACATCGCTGAGAGGGTGCTGTGTGTTCATTCTACGTACAGTGTGGGAAAACAGCTCTACGTTTTGCTACGCGCGGTGAGCATACTTCAACGGTGAAGGCCCTTCGGCAGGCAGGGGCAAAAAGTGAGGCCCTTGATGAGGTAAGATGAGCTACTCCTGCTGTTCCTTCAGCGCCTTGCTTGTCGCCCTCCTATTTTGGTATGACCGGTGGTGACAACGGAGCCGGGTCCAACCCGGAGCCGTCGAACGGGTCCACAAAAAAATCGAGGCTCCGTCTCCATCGGAGCCAAGAAAACTCAGGCTCCGCCCAGATCCGTCTCGGTCGAGGCTAGAAATCCAGGATGTGCCCCGATCTGTCTTCAACGGACACACAACAATTCTGGTTCCGGCTTCGTAAAAACCGTCCGATCCAAAGCAAAAGCAGCCTCCGAATCCAGTTTTTACCACGAATTCGAATTTATAAACTGATGGATGGAGCTGTCGATGCATCATAAGAGTTCACATCCCTATACGAGTTAGATACTCCTACAGGAGTTCACGTCAATTATACTAGGTTGTCCCGAGAAAGCGAGAGCTCAGACCCCAAACTACCTCGTACTTGCAATATCGATTCAGGGCTGTGGGATGACGCATTGCATGCTGAGAGGTTGTTGTGTGCTCGCCCTATAGGGCAAACGTCCGCGTGCCGCCAAGAGGGGTCGAAAACGTAGGTGAGGAGATTTGCAGAATTGAAGATTATTATGGAATTTTCGTGCTTTGAATGTCGCCGTATATCATCACAGTAATTCTAAGGCATCAGAAAATTCCAGAACGCAAAAAAAATACTGTTCCCTTGAAAATGTGAGAATCTTATCATTGTATGGGCTTGTTTTCGGCGCGCAGAACCCCATATCGTATGCACGGGTATTTTAAAAAAATATTGAAAGGTTGCCGCGTATCACCGAAATGATATTATGATGCATCGTATTTTTGGAATGTGTAATAAAGAAGGGAAAAATATACTTCTACTAGACATAGACAGGTGCCTATACAAATATGACTATATATATTTGACCGGTCTAATGTCTGGGAACCGAATAAAGCGCGTGTCAAATAATCTAGATGGCACAATCGTCATTTCGGTCCATTCCATTTTTCATGCGACAATTCCTACCATATTCCATATTTATCCGCGTATCTTATGCTATTCGGATCACTATATACAAATTGTGGTACTCTGCTGCCATCGCCCCTTGAATATTTCGAGTGATGATACGATGGATTGGGATAATGAAATCCACGCCCTATCACATCCCCATAATCGACAGGTGCTCTAAATTCATAGTAATTTCATTCACAATTATCGCTAGCCGATAATTTAGGTTATTCCGTACAAGAAAAATCGAGGTTCACGACACTCGGTGTCAAGGGACGGATCAGATACTCAGATCTTATCGGACGTGCGTCACTCGTGTGACATCGAGACGTGTCACGAGTGTGTGCTCAAAATACAGAGAATTGTTGAGCACCGGGAGTTTCTCACTTTCCAAGCCCCGAGAGCACAGCTCTCGTCTCAACAGTTTGTAAACAGTAGTTTATGGCAGTACCTCCGGACTTTGAGAGGTACAGACGGGCTTGGTGGGCGCAAGGATTCGGTGTTTGGCTGTACGAGCCGGGTCCTCTCAATCCTCCGGGAGTCGCGTGGCCTGACGAGACATTAGGTTTTGTGACGCCGTCACCGGAGACGTCAGACAGCGAAGAGGAGGCGGAATCGTGAGAGTTATGCCGCGGGTGAGGCCGCAGTGCGACCAGTGTTTCAGACGCGCGGCAGTGAAGGTTACGGAGGACCCGCTGTACCATCAGTACCCGGCGGAGTACTTTTCCTCTGTTTTCCATGCGTGAGGAGGACGGTTCCGTTTGCGCTTTATGATTGGGAGATCTTGTAGCTACTGGTGGATTGGGTAATTTGCGGCTTTGCGAATTTTTATGCAGCCGGTGTTCACGGGTAAGCGTGGAAACTACGGGCAGATTACGGAGAAGGACGCTTCCACTGAGACAGACGTTTCCGTTGCTCCTCAGCGGGCTGTTTTCCGCGACTTCTCACATCCCCGTTTTTATTCCGTGTCCGTGTTCTCCGACGTGTAGTTTCTGGTTGCCGCGGTTTCCGGTGGACTGCACCGTTCCAAAGCATTAGTTGGCTAACCGTTGGTCGTTGCTCTTATTTTTGTCTCTGCGGATCGAGAGTTCATGGTGACGGAGGATGTCAAGCTGGAGCACTGGAGGAGCGCGGATCTGCGGGGTGCGCTCAGGGACCTTTTGGCGGCGGTCTCTTCGCCGGTCAACCTTGGTAAGGTGAGATGCGCGGTAATTAAGAGGGCGGCCCGTGATTGGATGGTTCAGCATGTCGTGGACTTGCAGCTGCTGCCGGCGGCGGTGCAGGAGGCTACAGACAGGCTTGTTGTTGGGGATTTTGCTGGCGGTGGACGGAGTGATGTTTTCTGTGCGGGATTGGGGGTTGGTGTCCAGTGGCCTGTGGGGCACGCAGCGGGCGGCTGAGAGATCGTTATTGCAAGATGTCGCAGATTGGGTGATTGCATTGCTGGCGCTGCCTCCGGCGGCGGTGGTCACACGTTCAGCGGCTGCTGCTGGTGCTTCGGGTGCGGCAGCGGCTGGGAATGCGGTGTCTGCTGGGGCTGCGGCGGCGGCAGGAGCGGCGGCGGCAGCTGGGAATGCGATTGCGGCTGGGGCTACAGCAGCGGCGGCGGCGGGTGCGGCGCCGGGATCAGCGCTGCCTGCGGTGGCGGCGGCTGCGGCTGCGTCGGCGGCGGTTTCCGGGGCAGCAAACTCTGTAGGTTTGACGGAAGAGGACATGAGCAGGATCGCGCGTGAGGCGGCGGATGCGGCGGTGGCGGATGGTCGCACTGCTGTGAGTGACCTGTCTGCCTTTGTGCGTTCGCATCTGACGGGCACAGGAGGGGGTAGCAACGTGGGTGCGGGTTCTTCAGGGCGTGCGGTTCACCCTCTGGAAGTGGAATTTCGTGCGGCTTTGGAGGCCTCAATTGCAACGGCAGGTGACTGGGTGCCGCACCAGTGCGTTCGTGCTTGCGTTCTGCTTGTTCAGGAAGCCATGTGCCTGAAGACAGAGCTGGCGGCGCTTTAGGGGGTGCACGGGTTCGGGAAAACCCCGATGAAGGAGTTGGAAGCGCATCGTTTTCCGGTCCTGGTTCATTTCTATCCCACGTTGGCAGTGGAGGAATGCGATCTGGATGAACTGCCGGCGGGGGAGGAGGCTTGTGATGATGCGTGGCGTGTTCGGGTGCACACTCTGCGTGCCCGGTTGGCGGAGTACCAGTCTTTCGTGAAGCGGCATCGGCCATCGTTCCTGATCTCGGACGTCATGCGTGATGAGTTTTTCAAGAAGCGCAAGCGCGTGGGTTTCGAGGAGGCGGCGGCAAGGCGGCCGTCGGGGGGCACAGGGGTGGCGCAGCTGCCGGTTCTGGATGCGGCTAGACGGGCGGAGCTAGCGGCGATGGGTGAGCCGTGCCGCACGGTTAGTGACGACGTTCTGGCCATAGCGCTGCACGGGGAGCTGGCGCCAGAAGATATCGCACGGCCATCAGGTGAGCGTTCTCTCGCTGGGGTGGTTAAAAAGGGGCCTTTGCAGGGGGTTAACCTGCTTGTTTCGGCGCCGCGGAGGCTTCAGCCGTTGGAAGATGGCCGCATTTCATGGGGCCAGCATGGTGGCTTTACGGTGGAGCCCAAGGCTCCGAAGTGCGAGACGATGGCGGAATGGTCGCACGGGGGGTTTCATGCGGGTGATCTGTGAGGCGCCGGACACAGAGCGGGAGACCCTCTTGGACTTTCTGGTGTGGGCAAAAACGATCCACCAGGAGTTCGGGTTCCACCACTTCACAGAATTCTACGAACACCTGGTGCGGAGGGTGCGGAGATCGTGGTCTTCCATCGGACTCAATGATTACGACACTGTATGGCGGGTGTACGCCAAGCAGTTCGATGTCCGGCCTACGAAGAAGCCCGACAAGTGGAGCAATTACCGTCGCCAGGACACTACCAAGGGGGAGCAGGCTGGTGGCGAGGGCAAAGGGGGCAAGGTCGACAAAGGCAAGGGCAAAGGCAAGGGCAAAGGCGGAAAGGGCACGATCAGAGACGCTCGTTACCCGCACAACCATGGTACCTGTGAACGTGGTGCTGACTGCAAGTTCAGGCATGTCTGCAGCGTGTGCGGCGCTGCGGACCACGTCAGGGCTGCGGCGGCATACCCGGGTGCCCCCTGAGGTGTCCGGCCTTCGGCGGCTGCTGCGCCGTTGAGGGATCCGGAGAGCAGCAGGGACTCTTCGGGAGTGTGTGCTTTGCACGTTCCTGGGGAGGGGCAGATATCAACCGGGTTGATATCGGAGTTGGAGGACTTCAAAGCAGATGATCGGCTGGACGGGCCGGTGGGTGAATTGCCGTTGTTGGGACTCGACGACAGCGAGGCCGTGGAGGCGCTGGTGGGTTGCAGGAAGGCGTGCAGCCATGGTGGGATGGACTTCGGGCCGAAGACGCGAAGAGTACATCCGGGTGTGGAATGTTCAGGGTGGTCATTGGGGACATGGCATGGAGCCGACGCTGCAGCTGGTGGAACGATTAGTTCCGATGCCGGTGTCAATGGAGAACCCCGAGTTGTGGAGGGCGCATTCGCAGGAGGCGCGGGTACGTTCGTCTAGCAGGTGGCCATCGTTGCGGCAGCGGGAGCTGGCGGCAAGGGCCACGGTGGAGACGATGGAACGCTGCGGTACCATGGAGGCGGAGCGGCGATGCTACGAAGAGGAGATCGAAAAGGTTGGGTGCGTTGTCCCTCTTTTGACCCGTAGGGCGCACTGTGTGGCGGCCGCCTTTCACGATTGGCATGATGTGCAGTTTCTCGTTCGGTCGGCTGCATGCGGGACCGGATGGGCTTACGAGGACGTGGAGTTCGATGAGCCTTACCGTGTGCCTAACTACGTCTAGCCAGAGCATGCGGACGTGGTGCGAGGTGTCATCGCAGAGGAGATGCAGGCGGGGCGCATTTTCTTGGCGGGCTGGCGGCTGCCGGTCGAGGTGATTGCGATGGGCATGGTGGAGAAGGTGCGGAAAGGTAAAATGAAGTTCCGACCGGTCAGCGACTACTCACGACCGAAGGTGGGCGGGGTAAATTCTCGGATTGCCTTGGATCCCGACGAGTTTTCCACGGTGAAGGAGGCGTTTGCACTGCTGAGGCCGGGTTATTGCATGGTCAAGGTGGACTTGGAGAATGCCTACATGTCGCTAGGGATTGTGAGCCAGTACTGGTCGTCTCAGTGCTTTGAGTACGACGGGGTCCGCTACATGGGCACTCGGCCCCCCTTCGGGAACAGGGCCCTGTCTGGGATCTTCATGCGATTTACGAGGGCCATCGTGGCATGGATGCAGGCTCACGGAGTGCAATGCGTCGGGTACCTTGATGACTTTTTCTGCGTGCTGAGCAGGACAGCAGCTGAGGCGGAGGAAAATATGATGTTGCTGGTTGAATTCGTCTCATTCCTGGGATTCTCGGTGAACATGGCGAAATGTGAGGGTCCTGCGAGGCGAATGGAGTTCCTTGGCATTCTCTTGAGCACGGACGGAGAGGTGTGCACGGCGGCCATTGACTCGGACAGGGTGAAGGATGTGCTGACCAGGGCGAATCAGCTGCGGGCGCAGGCGACGAGGGGCATGGTTCGCAGGAGGGCTCTGGAGAGCCTGATGGGGCTGCTAGCTTTTTGCAGCCAAGTGGTTTGCGGGCTGTCCCTCACTCCAAGAAGGAATCGTGTTATTAAACGTTATTTGGTGTTATTTGGTGTTATTTGGTGTTACCAAATGTTGTTAGCCCTTTTTTGCGGTGTTAAGCAGCGAATTATTTCACAATCGACTATTTGTATGATAGAATGGTATTAATATGGTGTTAATGTCTTTGTTGTTGATGTTATTCGGCAAACCCCAATGTTAATTGTATGGTACGACGAATGTCAATTGGATGTTAAGGGGTGCTGCGCTGGTTAAAGAATGACACTTCGAGATTTATATCCTTGGAATTCAAATACTTGGGCTCCAGGATCGTCATGGAGATCGTCGATTAGTATAATATAAATCAGGGATGATCTGACGGAACGGAAAGAATTTGTAGAATGCTTGCGCCAGTGTTCGAATTTCATGTCACCGACGCTACGGCGTGATGAATCAGGAAAAGCAAATAACATCTGGGCGGGCATTCATGGTCTTGCTTGCTGATGATTGAATAATAAGCAAGAATAATGCTAAGCTAGCGATAACACGAAAGCAAGGAAGCAAGGAGCGCGAGCCGGCGAAGCAAGCAAAAAGCCTGGGAGAAAATATTGTGGGAGTGGAGAAGCTGCATAATTAATCAAATTGTTTAGAAGATCCGTGCGCTTGGTAGCGTGGAGGTAAGTTTGACTCTGTTTCGATGTTATGTGCATAAAAGGCGTTCGGAGCGCTGATGAGAACGTCGATGCGCTGGAGAAGGGAAAACTTCATGAAAGGTTGTAGAACGAAGTGTTGTTTCGCGGTTTCTTCTTGTTTATGAGTCCTTGCTTTTTTGGATTGGTTGTTGGGTTATTTTCTTTGTTCTAGAAGAACAAGATGTCTGAAGATCTTTCTAACACGCATAAGCGCGCGCGGGCCATTTCTCCAAGGGTACGCCTGTTTTTTTTTTCATTACTTCTGACACACGTGAACTATTTTTTGTCTAGGTACCCGAGACTGAATCCTGTGGTTTTTACCTTATTCGCATTCGCTATGTGCGTTTTCCGCAGGTGGTACCTGGTGCAATGCAGGTCCCTGGACGTGGCAAGGGGGGAAAGGGCGTGGATATCTATCCTCCACGCTCGACGCCCCCTGGTACTGGGGGGGCTGGTGGAGGAAGTGGAAGATCTCGTGGTGGATCTGGAGGTTGTGGAGGACCTCCTGGTGGAGCTGGAGGTCGTGGTGGACCTGGAGGTCGTGGAGTCCTTCTCGCTGGCCAGGTTCGAGTAATAGCTTTCATACACGTGCCTTTTTGGAATTATTGGTTTTCCTGCTTCCCTGTGCGCGACTCGTGGTGTTTTCGACTGTTGAGTGTTTTGCAGGGTGGTGTATGCTTCTCATTTCGCAGGGCTCCCGCGTGAACGCCATTCAGGCTCGCGCTGGAGGTATAGCTTCTGTTCCAGATGTTGTTGGAGAAGCTGGACCTGCCCAAAATCGTGGAGGCGAAGGAGGACCTCATATTTCCGTGGTTCGAGGAGGAGGGGGAGGAGATCAAGCCACCCTTGTTGGGAATCCCACACCTATGGTATACAGATGAGGCTTTCAGATTCGTGTTCTCATTATTTTCAATCCTCATACCTCTCAGTGCTAGTTTTTCAAGCAAGTTGTACCCTATCATTTCTTTTGTAAGGAAGTTTCTTTTTTGTGCAACGGTGCAACTTACCGGTGTTTGGGCCTCGTGTGTGCGACAGCCTTCAAGTCAGCACGCGGAAGGCAGCTCCGTGCAAGATCCAGAGCCCCCAACCATCAACCAGTCACCGGTAAGAAGAGACCCTCCTCCCCTTTGTCCATGCAAGCTTCCCCCGCCCCCCTTTTTTTCGTGGACTGTCGTGTGTTGAGGGTGCTGCCGGTGGGTGTGAAAACGCTGCCCGCCGGTGCGCCTTAGGGAGTCCTCAAGAGTGGTCATGGATAATGCATGCAAAGGTATGTGTGTTTTCATGGACTGCCGTGTGTTGAGGGCGTGCTGCCGGTGGGTGTGAAAACGCTGCCCGCCGGTGCGCCTTAGGGTGTCCGCGTGTGTGGTCATGGAGTGTGCATGCAAAGGTTTGTGTGTTTTGATGGATTGCCGTGTGTTTAGGGTGCTGCCGGTGGGTGTGAAAACGCTGCCCGCCGGTGCGCCTTAGGGAGTCCTAGTGTGTGGTCATGGATAATGCATGCAAATGTATGTGTGTTTTGAAGGACTGCCGTGTGTTGAGGGGGCTGCCGGTGGGTGTGAAAACGCTGCCCGCCGGTGCGCCTTAGGGAGTCCTCAAGTGTGGTCATGGATAATGCATTCCCAAGGCGTATATATGTTGATGGGTGCCGTGTGTTGAAATTTTGCCGGTGGGTGTGAAAAGCTGCCACGCGGTGCCTCAAAGAGTAATCTCGTGTGGTCATGGAGTGCAATGCTTACCAAAGTATATGTGTTTTGATGAATTTTTGCGTGTGTTGAGGTCTTGCCAGTGGGTGGGCGCTGCCCGCCGGAGTGTGCGCTTTGGGAAGTCGGCGTGTTGGTCATGGAAAAATGTATGCAGGAAATATATAGTATTTTGATGGTACCGTGTGTTTATTCAAGAAGCTGCCAGATGGGTCTTAAGCAGCGCCACCAGTCATGTAGGGAATCCTCAGTGCTCCGGGCCTTGGATAATGCATCACAAAGGTATGTGTGTTTGAAGGGTGTTGTGTGTTAGAGGTCTGCCGATTGGAGTGTGAAGAAACAATACCCGCCGGTGCAGAGCATCGTGTGTGTGGTCATGGATAATGCATGCAAAGGTATGTGTTTTTTTGATGCACTGCCGTAACTATGTTGAGGGTGCTGCCGGTGGGTGTGAAAACGCTGCCCGCCGGTGCGCTTCAAAGTGTCCTCGTGTGTGGTCATGGAGTGTGCTTGCAAACTAAGGTATGTGTATTTTGATGGACTGTCGTGTGTTGAGGGTGCCGCCGGTGGGTGTGAAAACGCTGCCCGCCGGTGCGCCTGGGATTGTGGTCATGGATAATGCATGCAAAGGTATGTGTGTTTTCACGGACTGCCGTGTGTTGAGGGCGTGCTACTGGTGGGTGTGAAAACGCTGCCCATGCCACGGACTGCCGTGTGTTGAGGGCGTGCTACTGGTGGGTGTGAAAACGCTGCCCGCCGGTGCGCCTTAGGGAGTCCTCAAGTGTGTTCATGGATAATGCATGCAAAGGTATGTGTGTTTTGATGGACTGCCATGTGTTTAGGGTGCTGCCGGTGGGTGTGAAAACGCTGCCCGCCGGTGCGCCTTAGGGAGTGCTGAAGTGTGGTCATGGAAAATGTATGCAAAGATATGTGTATTTTGATGGACTGCTGTGTGTTGAGGGCGGGCTGCCGGTGGGTGTGAAAACGCTGCCCGCCGGTGCGACTTAGGGAGTCCTAGTGTGTGGTCATGGAGTGTGCATGCAAAGGTATTTATATTCTGTTGGTATGCCGTGTGCTGACGGTGCTGACGGTGCTGACGGTGTGTGTGAAACGCGCCCTCCCCGGTGTGCCTCGTCGAGTCCTCGTGTCTTAGGACATGTTAGCTGGTCTATATTGTTCTCTTTGGTTTTCTTGGTTTTCTCACTTCAGAAGTATACAAACAATTAAGCAGTTCACTACACCGGTTAAGAAAACTACACATTTCTCAGATGTATCTTGGTTTTAACAGGATGGCTATGAGGAACTTTTTGAGGATAACGAGGAAGTTTCTGGAGAACAATCGCAGTATGACTATGGACAAGTGACTCAGATTTGTAACCGAGTGGATGAAATTGAGGAACTTTTTCACGCTGCATTCTTCCCTATCGTAATTCCTTGGATGCGCATCAATATTCGGGCAGAGAATGAATACCGTGAACTTTTATTTCTTAGGGATTGGGTGGAAGAGAGGTTCTTTTGGGCTCTGGAAGAGCAAAGTTCCATTGTATCGATCAGTGTATGAGGATGCAGTCATGGTCCCTGCATCCCTTGCGTGGCATGCCTGGAGAATTCCTGCTCGGGAAGAAGATTTTACCTTCATCTATGATCGATGGTCATCGGGAGTTTTCACATGCATGCACATACATTCATTATCAAAGGCATGCACATGACAGTCCACATACCGCGGTTACTACTTGGTTGCATGAAGTGCATACGTGGTACCACACGGGTAGATGGCATACTCGCAGAGGTGTCGAAATCGTTTTACCGTACTCATACATAGCAGACTAGAACAAGCAAGTATTTAGAATATATTGATCAAACGTCGCACATCTTAGATCAACAATCATATTTGTGTGCAGACAAGCTATGTGTATTTTAAATAGTCTGCCGGTGGGTGTGAAAACGCTACCTACCGGGGTTTCTGGTGGCAGGACCAAGGCGAGAATACTATCAGGGCCTTGTTCACGGTCGTCTTGCCGTGGATTCGGCTAAATTTTACCGGGGTCAATGAAACTCGGGAACGTTCCTTTGTGAGGGATTGGGTTGAGGTGCGCTTCTTGTTTGCGCTCGAAGAATTCGTTCCCATCAGTCGATGTTCGAATCTACATTGTCGAATGGAGGAGGTTATGGTGCCGTGCTCGATAGCATATTATGTTTATCAACTGCACAATCACTATTTGTATAGTTTCATTCGTGTTCGAGGCTCGTCGGGTGGTTTCACCCTGTATGATTGGTACAATGACGGATATGGCCATCCCGATGACGCTGTCGATAATTGGATGTTTGACTTGTACCGGTGGTACTATGCCGATAGTATATTGGCTCTACACTATGATTGATCCTGGTAACAATGAATTTGAACCTAATACATGAATATCGTATAACTATTCTATTTATGTATACCTGTAGCTAAGCCTTCTACGTGAACGCTGGATTGCCTAACATTATACGTCAAGTGGCAAGGTTCCTCGATGCTCTCCGTGGTATCTGAGCTCGAGGGTGGAGATCGATGCAGATGTTCTGAACGATCGAACCTGCACTTATTATGTTAGATGTTTCCACATGTGGATCGATGCTACTACGGGGCTCGTCACCTGTCTTGGTCCCTCGATGCGCTGCCTTCCACAACTGGGTCTGTGCGGGGGGTTCTGAGCTCGGGGGTTAAGAAAGCTCACGCATCTCAACAATGATGTGACTGAGCATTCAAACCAAACAAGTGACAAGGATCCACCTAAAGAAGGCGTGCAGAGTCGGAATTCCGTCTATAACTTTGGAATTGTGTGCTTCTAAGGTGTGACCTGAGTCAGGATAATGTTTTCCTATTCCGGTTGAACCTCTGTGACCATGACCGTCAGGGTGTGTTCGTAGGGGCGCTCTCTCCGGACATGGATGGTTGTAGAAGTGCCGAGAGATGGCAAGTGTTTCATATGGTCGCTGGCGGCGGCCACTACCGGCACGTGCCGTGTGCAGGCCTTGAAGGGAATTGTGAAATGGATGGCCATGTCTGTGGAATGGTGTCCTGCCCAAACGGGCATCATTCCTCTACAAACACGCTACTTGTGTGACCAACATCGGTGTCATAGCCACTGACATCAACGACGAGATCAACGCGCCTGCACCCGCAACCGCAATCACACGTCAGCATCAACAATCACGTTCATATCACCACGCCACACCCACTTCGTGTCTTGCCAGCTGATGTCTCCCTATCCATACGCCACCAGCTGGGGGGGGGAATATATTTAAAAAACTTGCCCTCCAATGCCACACCCACATCTCAAACCCAAAATCCCTCACAACACCCCACTCTCAACCACAGCAGAGATACACCGCCATTTCAGCACCCAGCAATACCCCAACGCCCCGCCAGCCCTTACATTGCCGCCCCTCGTTCATAATCGCGACAGCTGTCACAACTATGAACACGCTTAGAAGGGGTCCCTCGGGCACCCCTGAAAGGCCTGTCACACCCCCCATATTTAGTCACGCTACCGCAGCCCATGTCAGACCCCACCGCATTTGCCCCCATCGCGCCCGTCTCAGCCGACAGCAAACGCCCCAACCATGACCCCCTTTTTCAGTAATTGTCATTCCCCCCTTCAGTCACGGTCCTACCCCAGTTCATTGTCCGCTCGAGCGCCCGGAGCATATCACGTTCACCCTCCAGCTCAGATCTCCCTCCCAGTTTGAATCATGCACAACGCCTCGCCAGGCGCTACATCGACGTCGCCGCGACCAGCCCGTGCCGATCCGAGAGCACCGCAGAGCGTCAAGCACGACATCACGCGAAGTGACATCACGACACGACCACACATGACGTCTCGGCAATGCATGACAGGGCAAACGCAAGCGCGCGTTGACACCAAACGCCGCTGTCACTGGGAACCAATGGTCACAGGGCATCCGAAACGACAATGGCATTCACGGACTTTCACTATGCTCGCTTGAGTATTTAGCTAGCTCTGCTTTCGAAAAGTTAGATCCGAACCTTTCAAAACCATTCTGCGGGACAGTGATATTTGCCTCTTGTGGCCTAGTATTAAATGTGATATATACATACATATGCTTCGAATCCACATGAGAGCTTCGCCACTAGCAGTTTGTAAGAGTCTGGTTCGGATCCCCAGAGTGCCGGCACGCCACTCTGACGTATGTGCGAAGTTGTGCCGTTGCACTTGTTTTATCTGTGAATTGCCCCCGTGTTGCTCGCTTGCCTTTCTGCGTTGCATGCTTTTACCTGAGCCTGAATCTACAGTCTGCGAGTACAAGTTAGTCCCGTGCCCGTTTTGCGAATCTACGAGCCGGCACGGCTGAAGCGCGTTGCCGCCTGGCATGTTTTACGTGGCATAGCAGTAGAAACGCATGTCGCAGTTCCGCAGCGCTGGAGATCCTCTGCTGTCCGAAAACGTTCACGAATTCACAACACGATCGCGAATTCCCACAGAGGGGCATTTTCCCCTTTGAGCGCCTAGCGGCGAGATAGCCCGAAGCTGCGTTTGTCATAAATTCACACCCGCGACGGCGAACCGTCTCAGGCACTCTCAGCGGTATTCACGCGTGTGCACGATGCGCCCGGTCTTTTTGTGCCATATTTTGTACCATTTGCTATGCGAATTCGAACCTCGCAGGGCTTGCTTGCCGAATATGCTCAAACCGGCATATATGACCGGCGTTTGGGAATGCACAACCGTAGCCGCGCCAACTCGAGCCGTGACACCTGACTTTTGCTGTTTGACGAGGTTGTAGCCGCACCCATGTTTTCCCCTCAGTTTGTATGATGTTAACCTTTGTGAATTCGACCTGCGCAGGCTGTGGCAACGTTGAATTCCCCGAACGGACCTGTGTGACAGGTTGTGGGAATTCACGGCTTACGGCGCGCCAGCTCGAGTCCAAACACCCGACTGCAACCTTTCGACAGCATTGCAGCCGGATGTTTTTTCCTTCAGTTTTCATTGTGTTTGTATTTGTGAATTCGACCCTTGTGGGCGTTGGCAGCGGTGAATTCCCCGACGAGCCTGTATGACAGGTTGTGGGAATTCATGGTTGGCGACGCGCCAGCTCGGGCCTGGAGTGAATGCCCAATTGTAAAGTGTTGTTTTGTTCTGCTGGAACGGTATCACCTAACAGGGTGCCGAACCTCTTCGTTGAATATATTTAAAAAACTTGCCCTCCAATGCCACACCCACATCTCAAACCCAAAATCCCTCACAACACCCCACTCTCAACCACAGCAGAGAGAAACCGACATTTCAGCACCCAGCAATACCCCAACGCCCCGCCAGCCCTTACATTGCCGCCCCTCGTTCATAATCGCGACATTTGCACTAAAACTAGGGCGGCACAGGGCAAGCCCTTGCTCTTAAATTCATTGTTTCACTCCACAGTCCACACCTCGCACCTTATGTCCTTCGCAAGTGGGCACCTGCCCCTTGCCATCTACGTCGCGCTAGAGCCCGCCACAAGCAGTGAACTCGGTGGTACCGACCTGCCCACACCCGTGTGGGGGCTAACCGTCATAGAGATGAAGGGAGGAAAGGGGGTTTCAAGGGACCGGACCGGACCAGACCCTTTTAAATTTTAATAGGTGAGGGATCATATCATTTTATACAACTCTAGGACGCTGTATGACATGTGACATCGACATGTTTGAGGAATCCGAAAGTTATTTATGCGGAAACCGTGTCTATATTTTAAAACACATTATTGGGGAAAAAATCGTAGATTTGTCCCCCCCTTTCAAAAATCGCCTGGTGTCCATACTCAAGATGTTCCAAAAAACACATACTTAACGTGGGACCGTTTATTCGTCACGGTATTGGTCGACCACTCTCCAAGTCGAGAACTGTGCAATCGTGCGATGACACGTGAACATATGACATGGGCGGGTAGGTCGAGAGCCAGCTGCGTCGTTAGTTGTAAAATTACTAGTACGAGTAGTCACTATACGAAATATATAAATTTGAAGCGATCTCAAGCTTCAATTCCTGAAATGTTGGAACTAGCCCATTTCTGTGGTCCAAAAAACACATACTTAACGTGGGACCGTTTATTCGTCACGGGATTGGTCGACCACTCTCCAAGTCGAGAACTGTGCAATCGTGCGATGACAGGTGAACATATGACATGGGCGGGTAGGTCGAGAGCCAGCTGCGTCGTTAGTTGTAAAATTACTAGTACGAGTAATCGCTATACGAAATATATAAATTTGAAGCGATCTCAAGCTTCAATTCCTGAAATGTTGGAACTAGCCCATTTCTGTGTTCCAAAAAACACATACTTAACGTGGGACCGTTTATTCGTCACGGGATTGGTCGACCACTCTCCAAGTCGAGAACTGTGCAATCGTGCGATGACATGACAGTGAACATATGACATGGGCGGGTAGGTCGAGAGCCAGCTGCGTCGTTAGTTGTAAAATTACTAGTACGAGTAATCGCTATACGAAATATATAAATTTGAAGCGATCTCAAGCTTCAATTCCTGAAATGTTGGAACTAGCCCATTTCTGTGTTCCAAAAAACACATACTTAACGTGGGACCGTTTATTCGTCACGGGATTGGTCGACCACTCTCCAAGTCGAGAACTGTGCAATCGTGCGATGACAGGTGAACATATGACATGGGCGGGTAGGTCGAGAGCCAGCTGCGTCGTTAGTTGTAAAATTACTAGTACGAGTAATCGCTATACGAAATATATAAATTTGAAGCGATCTCAAGAATTTGTGTTGGAACTAGCCCATTTCTGTGTTCCAAAAAACACATACTTAACGTGGGACCGTTTATTCGTCACGGGATTGGTCGACCACTCTCCAAGTCGAGAACTGTGCAATCGTGCGATGACAGGTGAACATATGACATGGGCGGGTAGGTCGAGAGCCAGCTGCGTCGTTAGTTGTAAAATTACTAGTACGAGTAATCGCTATACGAAATATATAAATTTGAAGCGATCTCAAGCTTCAATTCCTGAAATGTTGGAACTAGCCCATTTCTGTGTTCCAAAAAACACATACTTAACGTGGGACCGTTTATTCGTCACGGGATTGGTCGACCACTCTCCAAGTCGAGAACTGTGCAATCGTGCGATGACAGGTGAACATATGACATGGGCGGGTAGGTCGAGAGCCAGCTGCGTCGTTAGTTGTAAAATTACTAGTACGAGTAATCGCTATACGAAATATATAAATTTGAAGCGATCTCAAGCTTCAATTCCTGAAATGTTGGAACTAGCCCATTTCTGTGTTCCAAAAAACACATACTTAACGTGGGACCGTTTATTCGTCACGGGATTGGTCGACCACTCTCCAAGTCGAGAACTGTGCAATCGTGCGATGACATGACAGGTGAACATATGACATGGGCGGGTAGGTCGAGAGCCAGCTGCGTCGTTAGTTGTAAAATTACTAGTACGAGTAATCGCTATACGAAATATATAAATTTGAAGCGATCTCAAGCTTCAATTCCTGAAATGTTGGAACTAGCCTACTCTGGAACCCGAGTCTACGGACCGAAATAGCGCGATTATTACTTAGGGTTTGTAACGCAGATCGAGTTGATGGGCATCCGTAGACTCTGGAACTACTTGTCAGGGGGGGTCCTCCGAATCCCCCAAAATTTGTATGGTGGCAGCATGGGGTTATTTAATGCAGGTTTGCTTCTTGACGCATGTCCAGGAGGTGCCTTAAAATCTCCGTACGCGAGATACCAGTGTCAAAAACTCCAGTTGGCCAGCAGAACAGGTTATCTGCAGATTGAAAATAATACAAAATGTCATAACTTTTTCATTTCAATCGTATTTCTTGTGAAAGACACGGCATATCCCATCAAGATTTTGCCCCTAATTCATTACACCGTGTCACATGCCATGAAAAGTACTCAGTGGTATGTGGTTATTAGCCGCCGATCTAAGAGTGGTCCCGTCTTTCTCAATGGGTGCTTTATTACTCCTATCAATATGTTATACTATTCACGAAGGGGTCCCTCGGGCACCCCTGAAAGGCCTGTCACACCCCCCATATTTAGTCACGCTACCGCAGCCCATGTCCGACCCCACCGCATTTGCCCCCATCGCGCCCGTCTCACCCGACAGCAAACGCCCCAACCATGACCCCCTTTTTCAGTAATTGTCATTCCCCCCTTCAGTCACGGTCCTACCCCAGTTCATTGTCCGCTCGAGCGCCCGGAGCATATCACGTTCACCCTCCAGCTCAGATCTGCCCCCTCCCAGTTTGAATCATGCACAACGCCTCGCCAGGCGCTACATCGACGTCGCCGCGACCAGCCCGTGCCGATCCGAGAGCACCGCAGAGCGTCAAGCACGACATCACGCGAAGTGACATCACGACACGACCACACATGACGTCTCGGCAATGCATGACAGGGCAAACGCAAGCGCGCGTTGACACCAAACGCCGTTGTCACTGGGAACCAATGGTCACAGGGCATCCGAAACGACAATGGCATTCACGGACTTTCACTATGCTCGCTTGAGTATTTAGCTAGCTCTGCTTTCGAAAAGTTAGATCCGAACCTTTCAAAACCATTCTGCGGGACAGTGATATTTGCCTCTTGTGGCCTAGTATTAAATGTGATATATACATACATATGCTTCGAATCCACATGAGAGCTTCGTCACTAGCAGTTTGTAAGAGTCTGGTTCGGATCCCCAGAGTGCCGGCACGCCACTCTGACGTATGTGCGAAGTTGTGCCGTTGCACTTGTTTTATCTGTGAATTGCCCCCGTGTTGCTCGCTTGCCTTTCTGCGTTGCATGCTTTTACCTGAGCCTGAATCTACAGTCTGCGAGTACAAGTTAGTCCCGTGCCCGTTTTGCGAATCTACGAGCCGGCACGGCTGAAGCGCGTTGCCGCCTGGCATGTTTTACGTGGCATAGCAGTAGAAACGCATGTCGCAGTTCCGCAGCGCTGGAGATCCTCTGCTGTCCGAAAACGTTCACGAATTCACAACACGATCGCGAATTCCCACAGAGGGGCATTTTCCCTTTGAGCGCCTAGCGGCGAGATAGCCCGAAGCTGCGTTTGTCATAAATTCACACCCGCGACGGCGAACCGTCTCAGGCACTCTCAGCGGTATTCACGCGTGTGCACGATGCGCCCGGTCTTTTTGTGCCATATTTTGTACCATTTGCTATGCGAATTCGAACCTCGCAGGGCTTGCTTGCCGAATATGCTCAAACCGGCATATATGACCGGCGTTTGGGAATGCACAACCGTAGCCGCGCCAACTCGAGCCGTGACACCTGACTTTTGCTGTTTGACGAGGTTGTAGCCGCACCCATGTTTTCCCCTCAGTTTGTATGATGTTAACCTTTGTGAATTCGACCTGCGCAGGCTGTGGCAACGTTGAATTCCCCGAACGGACCTGTGTGACAGGTTGTGGGAATTCACGGCTTACGGCGCGCCAGCTCGAGTCCAAACACCCGACTGCAACCTTTCGACAGCATTGCAGCCGGATGTTTTTCCCTTCAGTTTTCATTGTGTTTGTATTTGTGAATTCGACCCTTGTGGGCGTTGGCAGCGGTGAATTCCCCGACGAGCCTGTATGACAGGTTGTGGGAATTCATGGTTGGCGACGCGCCAGCTCGGGCCTGGAGTGAATGCCCAATTGCAAAGTGTTGTTTTGTTCTGCTGGAACGGTATCACCTAACAGGGTGCCGAACCTCTTCGTTGGTTTTGAAATATTCCTCGGATCTCCCTTTGTTGTCACTTGTGTGTGAACTCCTATGTGATGGCACCAGGCTCGCACGCGGAGTGACACGGCAGCCATAGGCTCAGTGCACTTCAGGCCAGCTTGTGCATGCCTGACATTGGTTTTCAAACTTTGTAGCAGATTGGGTCAGCAACTTTTGTTGAGGGTGCTTCTGTTTTGACTCTTCAGCACGGGTACAGTGCTTCGCGGCCATGGCGCCTGAGACGCCAGCTTTGCGGTTCTGCGACCTTTCAGTGCCATGCCAACTGCGACACCTGCTTTCGGCCCTTCCAGCCATGCCTCCGGGCCAAAGCGGCTGTGCTCCTTTCCTTGCTTTTTCGGGTTGGGGGAGGCTCTGTATGGCTTGGTGTGCAGGTCCACGAAACCAACTTCACTGGTGGGTATCGACCCACAGCAAACGCACGTCACCCTCAAGCTCGCAGCCCACCGGCAGCAGTGACTCGCCGACTCCGCAAGCGCGCTCTTCCCTACTCACCCTTATACCCACTGTCTCCATTTCCCTGACTCCTGACTCCTGACTATTGCCCTCACATGAAAGGCCTGACAAAGGCACGTTCTGCCCTGAAAGGCGCGTTCCGCCATGAAAGGCGCGTTCCGCCCTGTTTGCCCTGAAATGCGGGTTCCGCCCTGAAAAGCGCGTTCGCCCTGAAATGCGCGTTCCTCCCTGAAAGGCGCGTTTGCCTGAAATGCGCATATCGATGAAACGCGTGTATCGCCTGAAATGCTCGTTTCGCTGCAAAGTTCGCGCCTCGCCTGAAACGCTCGATTCGCCTGAATGGCGCGCATCGCCTGAAAGGCACACACCGTCTGAAAGGCGCGTTTCGCTCGGATGGCGCGCATCACCAGGATGGCGCGTGTCGCCTGAAAGGCATGTTCGCCCGAAAGGCGCACTTCGCACGAAATTGGCGCGTCGCCTGAAATGCTCGACTCGCTGCAATGCGCCTGGCACCTGAAACACGTGTATCACCCGAAACGCTCGACTCGCCTGAATGGCGCACACCGCCTGAACGACGCACACCGGCTGAAAGGCGCGTTTCGCCCAGACGGCGCACATCACCATAATGGCGCGCATCACCAGGATGGCGCGTGTCGCCTGAAAGGCATGTTCACCTGAAAGGTGCGCTTCACGCGAAATGTGCACATCGCCTGAAATGCTTGATTCGCTGCAATGCGCCTGGCGCCTGAAACACGTTCATCGCCTGAAACGCTCGATTCGCCTGAATGGCGCGCATCGCCTGAAAGGCACACACCATCTGAAAGGCGCGTTTCGCTCGGATGGCGCGCATCACCAGGATGGCGCGTGTCGCCTGAAAGGCATGTTTGCCTGAAAGGAGCGCTTCACACGAGATGTGCGCATCGCCTGAAATGCCCGATTCGCTGCAATGCGCCTGGCGCCTGGAACACGTGTATCGCCTGAAACGCTCGAGCCGCCTGAACGGCGCGCATCGCCTGAAAGGCACACACCGTCTGAAAGGCGCGTTCGCTCGGATGGCGCGCGTCACCAGGATGGCGCGTGTCGCCTGGAAGGCATGTTTGCCTGAAAGGAGCGCTTCGCACGAAGTGTGCGCATCGCCTGAAATGCTTGATTCGCTGCAATGCGCCTGGCGCCTGAAACACGTGCATCGCCCGAAACGCTCAACTCGCCTGAACGACGCACACCGGCTGAAAGGCACGTTTCGCGCAGACGGCGCACATCACCAGAATGGCGCGCATCACCGGGATGGCGCGTGTCGCCTGAAAGGCATGTTCGCCCGAAAGGCGCACTTCGCACAAAATTGGCGCATAGCCTGAAATGCTCGATTCGCTGCAATGCGCCTGGCGCCTGAAGCACGTGTATCACCCGAAACGCTCGACTTGCCTAAATGTGCGCATCGCCTGAAATGTGCGCATCGCCTGAAATGCGCGCATCGCCTGAAATGTGCGCATCGCCTGAAATGCGCGCATCGCCTGAAATGTGCGCATCGCATGAAATGTGCGCATCACCTGAAATGCTCGATTCGCTGCAATGCGCCTGGCGCCTGAAACACGTGTATCACCCGAAACGCTCGACTCGCCTAAATGTGCGCATCGCCTGAAGTGTGCGCAGCGCCTGAAATGTGCGCATCGCCTGAAATGTGCGCATCACCTGAAAGGTGCCCATCGCCTGAAATGTGCGCAGCGCCTGAAATGTGCGCATCGCCTGAAATGGGCGCATCGCCTGAAATTTGCGCATCGCCTGAAACGCGCGCATCGCCTGAAATGTGCGCATTCAACTTGGAATTTTATGCAAAATGTTGCTTCTTCACCATTTCCATACACGTGTTTGAATGCGCCTTGATGCGACGTTTTCAGATCTGTTTTCAAAATTGTGATCGGAGGTCAAATGCCTTAACAAATCAAAATTGAGTACAAGATTTTCGATGCTTCGTTTTCGAAGCACATACCGGAAGAGGAGTTAAAACACATTATTGGGGAAAAAATCGTAGATTTGTCCCCCCCTTTCAAAAATCGCCTGGTGTCCATACTTAAGATGTTCCAAAAAACACATACTTAACGTGGGACCGTTTATTCGTCACGGTATTGGTCGACCACTCTCCAAGTCGAGAACTGTGCAATCGTGCGATGACAGGTGAACATACGACATGGGCGGGTAGGTCGAGAGCCAGCTGCGTCGTTAGTTGTAAAATTACTAGTACGAGTAATCACTATACGAAATATATAAATTTGAGGCGATCTCAAGCTTCAATTTCTGAAATGTTGGAACTAGCCCATTTCTGTGTTCCAAAAAACACATACTTAACGTGGGACCGTTTATTCGTCACGGGATTGGTCGACCACTCTCCAAGTCGAGAACTGTGCGATCGTGCGATGACATGACAAGTGAACATATGACATGGGCGGGTAGGTCGAGAGCCAGCTGCGTCGTTAGTTGTAAAATTACTAGGACGAGTAATCGCTATACGAAATATATAAATTTGAAGCGATCTCAAGCTTCAATTCCTGAAATGTTGGAACTAGCCCATTTCTGTGTTCCAAAAAACACATACTTAACGTGGGACCGTTTATTCGTCACGGGATTGGTCGACCACTCTCCAAGTCGAGAACTGTGCAATCGTGCGATGACAGGTGAACATATGACATGGGCGGGTAGGTCGAGAGCTGCGTCGTTAGTTGTAAACTTACTAGTACGAGTAATCGCTAT